>CBVK0100086285.1:0-12570 GCA_900067695.1 Picea abies
TGAGGATGACCATCTCAACTTGGTCCCTTGTTGTGTGTGTTGGGGCTGCCTTTTCCCTGCTTTGACTGTGAGGGGTTTGCAGATCCAAACTCTCACCTTTTCTGCTTAAATTTCTGCTCGATATTGAAAGCATATCTATAAGTCGTTCCCAATGAGGTGACATCCAAGAATTCCATTTCTATTTGAATGTATCTATGAAAAAAACCGTGGTATTTGAGCACCAGATGATGCTCAAAGTCTTTGATACCCAATTTTGTGCATAAGGTATGGAAAATATTGGTGAAATCTGGTACTGTCTTGTCCCTTTCTTAACATAGGGTGGTCCATCTGGTATACTGGTCCTCGTAGCTTCCAACAAGGTAGTATTTTTCTTTAATGGCGTCCCGGAAGAAATCTTATGTAGGGGCCACCACAATCATTGTAGATACCTCCATGAACCTTTGCTCAGAGTAAGTATCCCACCATTCTTTAACATGTGGAATGACCTTGAGGAGTGAAAAAGTGATATTTTCCCTATCGAAGAAATTGTGGACCGAAAAATATCCTTTGAGTAGATTCAACCATTTATCTACAACATCCGCATTTATCAGTCCTTCAGATAATGAAATATCAAAATTTATCTATACCTTGAAGGGGGTTGAATGGTCACTTGATGAAGATGCTTCTCCTATGGGCAGTCGTCAAAGGATCTGTGCGAATTTTTCCATCATTTCATTCCTTTTTCGCTTGAGCACTTCCTCGAGAAAGATTTTAATATGATCTCCTACTCCATAATATATCTTTTCGTCCCCCATGGGTTGTTATTGGGATTGGCGTGACCAATCTTGTAATGGCTTGATTGGTTCAAGTCCCAATTTCTTGTACCAGATCTTGTCAGGGACATGCACGAAGAAAAATAAATGAAGAGAAGACTGCTTTGATACCACTGATCTGGATTTAGGAGAGGAACAAACTGATTAATAAAATGAATACAATAAACACAAAGATATGAAGAATAACACAAATATCCAGTGAACAATATCTTCTATTAAATAATGAAATAGGCTGAAACTATAAACTGCAGAACTGAAACACTTGCTCAAATGGTGGTAGCTATCTCCGAGAAAAGATGTGGCTGCTATGCACATCTGTCTAAGAAGAATGGATTACAATGAGGCTCCAGAGGCATTTTTGATATTACTCATGAATGCCAAAACCCTAGACATATAAAAACCTAAACCTAGAAAGTGAAATGTCAAAATTCATGTGGGTCATATGGGTAAGTTGGTGTAATTTGGTACCTCAACTTTCCAGGGTCATAATTTTTCATACAACCTTTGTTTTAGGGGCGTGATAGCTCATTGGAAAGGTATTTCAGATAACTACACATTCCGTCGTCAAAATATGACTTCGTCTACAGTTTGACTGTGGAAAGCCAGAAAAATAATGTTTAGGGCCCCAAAATGGCCTTGAAAGTACAACAAGATGTGCTGACATGAAAACATACAAAATAAGGCAGTTGGATTAGGAGAGAGGTGATGCAGACCTATCGGCCCTCAGACTGAGATCCACTCACAGGATCATTCTTTAACCCCTTTGAGCCGAATCAGCTCTTTTGGATTCCCTACTGGAATCTGTAGTTTATCGATCCACAGGTCCTTTTCACAACTTGCAATCTCGCGAGTTCGCGAGTCGTGACTCCCGACTCTTCCTATCCACTATCGCAATACCCGAGATCGCAAAATGGGTACAACTCTTCTTTTGTCAGTGCCCTCTATGCGCGACCGCTGGCTAGGTTTAACGCTAGCTACTTTTTCCCCTCAAACCTTCACGAGTTTCAATGCCCAACCTTGGAACCTTCCTTTCACGAACCCCCGAGAAGTGATATTGACTTTTCTCCTCACGTTCTCACTACTCGTGACTTCGCGAGTCGAAGGGTCGAGCTCACATACTCTTATCTCATGAATTTCTGATAGGCGAGAGTCAATGGAGTGTTGACCCCTTCCACTAGGTGATGTGTGTCAGCCTGTCTATTCCCCGGGCCTACTTTGTGGTTCTGCCATGTGTCCCTCATGCCGGCTATCATCACTTTGCAACTCTTGATGCCAAGAGTGACTCCTTTCAACCTTCAAACCCCTGAATGCGCGAAATGTGATGGGGTTCCTAATCCAAAGGTCCTCCCATGACCTGGATCCAACGACTATCCTCACTCCTCGTGATTTCACCACTCGCGACTTGAAGCACCCAATCTTTGGGCTCTCACCTTACGAACCTTCGAGTTCGTGAAATCCTTTGATCTCTGCCACCTATCCTCCTCCGATGGACGGCTATGGTTTTCTTCGCGACTTCACTACTCGTGAATTCGAGACTTTCGAGATGAAAGTATTGACCTCCTATCTGTTGATATGCTTAAATGCCGAAATTCTGACATGTCGTCAACGCAGTCCCACAACAGAACTTCCTTCCTTTTTGGAGTTTCAGACTTTGCAAATACTAATACTTAGCTTTCAGCTCTTCAACCCACGAAACCCTGAATTGGTCAATAAAGGTCTGACCTCCGTGTCAACGAGTGTGCCACCTGTCCACTCTCAGATGGACGGTCCCGATCTCTCGCGACTTCGCCACTCGCGAAGTCAAGAGACTTCCTTTTCTGACCTCCAATGTCTGAATCTCTGATATGGGTGTTCTCGCAACACGTGTCCTCCTAATGGGTGGCTCAGATTCTTTCTCTATTTCGTGACTTCGCCTTTCACAACCTTGCGAACCTTGATGCAAAGATTTTAAACCGTAACTCCCTTGCTCCTCTACATGATCCGACGGTTCTCGGAACTTCGCAAATTCTCCACGGAGAATTTTGATCATCAATTCCTCCTTGAGGATTTCTATGAAATGAACACGGTATCTCCTTTCAGAACTTTTCCTCCTACAAAACAACTTCGCTACGCCTCCTTTCAACACTTTAAGGCACTAATTCTTTTTGAGTTTCTCTTCAATAGCTTCGAAGATCCTATCCCTCCTGAGCTTGTTTGAAAAATCCTCAAGTCCTTTGGGAAAATTCCTGCGCGCACTCCTTGCGACACTTCTTCAAATACACCCCAAGTATTTGAACCTCTTCGACTCTGTGCACTCTCTGTGACAACAATCTTTTCAACACCTCCCTCAGGTTACAAACTCTGAGACTCTTCTTGGCCTACGCACACCTTGCACGGATTCTATGCTTAACTTGCACTTCTATGAGAATGAGAACAATGTTATCCCTCCCGAGATTGTAGAGATGAACTCTGACTTCTGTCAACGCACACCTTGCGGACAATTTCGCTGCACTCCTTGCAGGAAAACTCTTGCTCAGACAGAGAAACAATTGAAACGCATTCCTTACTCTCCCTCTCTTCAGATTTTAGACATTAAATATGAAATCATACATTCACACATCAAAGTAAATGCATAACAGAGAGTAAACAAGAATATATCAATCAACATGTACAACACAGAAAGCAAATGAACACCATGAGTCTAAACTAAAGATCTTTGTATTAATCCAAAACTTCTGTACATGGTTTTTTTTTCTACATGGCTCTCTGCTTCTTCTTCTCTATGTTCTATTGATTGATTATGTTGTTAATGTTACAATGATACATGTGAGGGTGTCTATATCCATTTTCCCTTCGGCTCCTAAAAACTGTCTAATCTAAGAATTCAAAGCTACCTACTTACATTTACTAGCATAAATGCCTCTTATCCCTTCAAACGAGAGTGGGACGCTCAAGGTCTGATTACAATCTACAAGTACGCCCTTTCTTAATTATTTCATTTATGTTTGGCGTATCAAACTTCAAAACATTCAAACAATTCATCATGTGCCAAAATGCATTGGTGTCTACCCCACTCTCGCTTGTTGTTGGCGATCCTCCTGCATCATACTCCCTCGCTTGAAAATTTTCATGGGCTCCTTTCCATGAGCTCTTGCATGGTCTGTCCATGCTTCTGGATCTTTTCTTCATTCTCCCAGCTGACATCTTCACTGGATGTCCCTTCCACTTGACCAAATATTCAAAGTATTCCTTTCTCCTGGTCCTTTTGCTAACTCTATTGTCCAGTATGCTTTCCATCTGTGGCTTCTCTGCAACTGACATCTGTTTAGTCCATTGAACCTTTGGTTGTTCATTACCCGCTTCATCTTCTTCAGATTTAAAAGGGTACAAATTTAAGATGTTGAATATCGGAGAAATTCCGATCCCATCGGGTAATTCAATCTCATAAGCATTTGCCCCAAATTTCTTCAAGACCTTACATGGTCTGATCTTCTTCATCTTCAGTTTGTTATATGTCCCCTTGGGGAATCTTTCCTTTCTCAGATGTGCCAAAATCAAATCACCAACCTCAAATTCAAGTTTTCTCCTGTGTTGATCTGCTCTGTGCTTATACTCTTGGCTTGAGTTCTGCAATTGCTCCTTCACCTGGCTGTGAAGTTCCTTCATCGCTTCTGCGAAATCCTCTACACTAGCACTCCTAGTCGCAGTCTGTTCTAAATCCCTCAGTTCAGATACTCCTCTTGGCTATGTCCCATAAACAATTTGAAATGGACTCTGCCCCGTGCTTCAGTTGATTGAATCATTATAAGCAAATTCCGCCTGTGGTAGAATATTGTCCCACTGATTGTGGTGTTCTGTCACCAAGCTCCTCAGCAAGTCACCCAAAATTTTGTTGACAACTTCTGTCTATCCATTTGTCTAAGGATAATAAGTTGAACTGAATGACAAGTTCATTCCTAGATTTTTCCATAAGGTCCTCCAGAAGTGTCCCACGAACTTGGTGTCTCGATTTGAAACTATGCTCCTTGGTAAGTCGTGAAGTCGAATGACTTCTTTGAAAAACAGATTCGCAATGTGAGTTGCGTCATTGGTTTTCTGACACGGTATGAAGTGTGCCATCTTAGAAAATTTGTCTACCACTACAAAGATTGAGGCAAACCCTCTTTGTGTTCTTGACAGCCCCAATATGAAGTCCATGTTGACTGCATCCCATGGCTTGTTAGGTATGGGTAACTGTTGATATAAGCCTTCATTCTGCCTCTTTCCTTTTGAATGCTGACAAATTATACATCTGTCCATGAATCTTTTGACATATGCTCTCATTCCTGGCCAAAAATATGACTCGTTTAACTTTGAGAACGTCTTTTCATGACCGAAATGCTCGGCCAATCCTCCACTATGTTTCTCCTTCAACAAATTCTCCCTCATGGAGCATTTTGGAATACTAAGTTGATTTCCCTTAAACAGTAATCCTTCCTGGATCATGTATTCTATCCATTGGCTTCTGTCCATGAGAATTGGATTCTCAACTGCTTCATACAACTCTTTAAAATTTGGATCATCTATGTACATGTCCCCGAGATCATCAAAACCCAGTGTTTTGACTCTGAACTCCTACAACAACAAACATTTCCTGCTCAAAGCATCAACAACTTTGTTAACAGTTCTAGAAATATGCTTGATTACAAAAGTAAAGTTTTGCATGTATTCAACCCATTTTTCATGTCTTTGATTCAACTTCTCCTATTGAGTCACAAATTGCAAAGCATGATTGTCACTGTATAAGACAAACTCCTTAGGGATTAAGTAATGTCTCCATTTCTTCAATGCTTGAATAATAGCATAGAACTCCTTGTCATACGTGGACTATTTCATTTTCGCTTCATTCAGCTTCTCACTGAAGTATGCTATCGGCATGTCTTCTTGGCTCAAGACTGCCCCTATTGCAAATCCACTTGCAACACATTTTACCTGAAATGTCTTTTTAAAATCCGGCAACACCAAAATTGGTTGTTCCGTGATTTTCTTCTTCAACAAATTGAAGCTTTTCTCCGCTTGTTCTGTCCAGTGAAAATATTTGTGTCTCTTCTTCACTGTGTCCATCATCAATGCACTAATTCCACTAAAATTCTTGATGAACTTCTGGTAGAGACTAGCCAATCCATGAAAACTTCTCACCTCAAATATACTTTTTGGTGATGGCTAATTCTTAATTACCTCCACCTTATCTGGATCCATCCTTAACTTATCTGTAGAAATAAAAAATCCTAAATAAATGAGCTCTATCTTCATGAATGAGGATTTATTCATGTTTATTGGTAGCTTCTCTTGATGTAGCCTCTGCATCACTGTAGCCAAATGTTTCAGATGCTCTGCCTCTATTTTACTGAAAATCAGTATGTCATCCAGATACACAATGACAAATTTTTCGATGAAATCTTTCAGGACTTCATTCATCAACCTCATGAAGGTACTTGGCACATTCGTTAAGCCAAACGACATAACAATCCATTCATACAACCCTTCATTAGTCTTGAAGGCTATCTTCCATTCATCACCTTCTCTCATACGAATCTAGTGATATCCACTCTTCAAATCAATCTTTGAAAAAAATTTGGCTCCACTCAAGCAATCCATCAAATCATCCATCCTTGGCAATGGAAATCTATACTTGATGGTAATCTTGTTGATTGCCCTCGAGTCAGTACACATCCTCTAGCCTCCATCTTTCTTCGGACTGAGCACTGTCAGAACAACACACGGACTCAAGCTTTCTCTAACCAACCCTTTGTCCATTAAATCCTGGACCTGTCTTTTGACTTCTTCATTCTCCTGTGGCGTCAATCTGTACGCTTCTTTGTTTGGTAAATTAGCTCTAGGTATGAGATCAATATAATGACTCACACTTCTGATCGGTGGCAACAAATGAGGTAGTTCATCCACTACTATGTCAACAAACTCTTCCAACAGTTTCTGAACTTCTTCCAGTAAATCATCTACCCTTGTACTGGTTAAAACAATTTTAGGCTTCCTGACCACAATGAATTGTGGTTCCTCCTTCTTCTTAACCTTTGTAAGAAGTTCCTTCCCACTCATGAGAAGTACAGTGTTGCTTACTTCAGGTTTCAGCTCCTTATCTTTGATTGGAAGCAACATGTGAGTTCTCCCATTCTTCTCTAGGGTGTATGTGTTCTTCCTCCCATCATGAATCACATTTCTATCATATTTCCATGGTCTACCCAACAATAGATGAAATTTCCATGGGAATAACATCACAGAGTATTTCATCTTTATACCCTCCTATTTTAAACTCAACTAAACATTGTTTAGTGACATTTACCTGATGTCCTTTTTGTAGCCATGAAACTCTATATGGACTTGGATGTTCAATAGTCTCCAGCTCCAAATTTTCTACCATCTCTGTAGAAACGAGATTATCTATGCTACCACTATCCACGATGACTTTGCATACCCTATCCTCAGTTTTGAAAGCGGTCTGAAAAAGTCTGTTCCTTTGGACCAAACTCTCCACCTCCTTCTCTGGTGTTAAGAGAACTTTTCGTATTATCAACGATCTTCCATCTTCATCATCTTCTGCCTCAACATTCCTTCTTTGTGCTTCGACAATGTGAGTTTCACCACCTTATTTCTTCTTATCTGGGAATTCATAATATTTATGTCCGACCTTTCCACATGTGAAGAATTCACCACTCCACCTCTTCCTCCTCCTCTACCTCTGGTACGAGGAAAAATGTTTGCATCAGCATACTGACTTTTCTGTTCAGTATGCTACCCTCTCTATGAGGTCCCACCTCTCTCAGTTTGAGTCTGAGGTTTCTTCCAGTCTTCCTTGGGTTTTTGATTTCTATCCTGGGCAACTGATTTGCCTCTGGGCTGACTTTTGCCTCGCCCTCTTTGACCTTATTTTCAGCTCAGCTTCTCTTCATCTTTTAGAGCCATATGATAAGCATCTTCCACCGTTCGGATGGTCATCATGCTCATTTCATTCTGAATGTTGTATCTCAGACCATTCATGTATCTAGCAACCTTTTCATCATCACTTTCGCGATGACCTGCCCTAATGTTCAACCTGTAGAATTCTTCAATGTACTCCTTTACTGTCATCAACTTCTGTCTCAAATTTTGCATTCTCTGAAACAGAGTAATTTTGTAATCCCTGGGAATGAATTTCACCTTCATCTTCGCAATCATCCTATCCCAACTCTTGATTTTATGCTTTCCTTTGCAGCGTCTGTCATCTTGTAGCTCATCCCACCACAATGCTGCATGTCCTTTAAGTCTTGTGACAGCATGATTGACCTTTTTTTCCTCCTCGACATATTCATAGTCAAAATATGTGTCCAAAGCTCTAATCTAGTCTAGAAGATCTTCGACATCCAAGTTTCCTTCATATACTGGAATATCCATTTTTTCCCTAGCACCCATTCTTGCAACAGCCCTGAGTAGGCATTCATTTGCTGCATCTTTGGATGCAACTTCTTCTCCTTCATGTCCAACTTCATTTTCACTTTCAGATTCACTAAGATCCCCAACACCAACTGTGCATCTCTATGCTGTCTCCATGTCCACGAGTCTGGCGCGTATGTCATGCATCTCTCTCTCCATGGCTAGATTTGGCACCTACCTACTCCTTCCTCTTGGAATTTCCATTTCCTCTAGCAGATTGGGTGTTTGTTTGTCTCTTCTTCTTGGTAGCATGGCTGAGATTCTCTTTCTCGCTCTCCCTGTCTGAAGTATACAAACATAGTCAAGCTCTGATACCACACTGATGTAGACCTATTGGCCCTCGGATCGATATCCGCTCACAGGATTGTTCTTTAACCCCTTTGAGCTGAATCGGCTCTTTCGGATTCCCTGCTGGAATCTACAGTTTATCGATCCACAGGTCCTTTTCACAACTCGCAATCTCGCAAGTTCGCGAGTCATGACTCCCGACTCTTCCTCTCCAATATCACGATACCCGAGATCACGAAATGGGTACAACTCTTCCTTTGTCAGCGCCCTCTACACGCGACCACTGGCTAGGTTTAACGCTAGCTCATTTTTCCCCTTGCACCTTCGCGAGTTTCAACGCCCAACCTTGGCACCTTCTTTTCATGAACCCCCGAGAAGTGATATTGACTTTTCTCCTCGTATTCTCGCTTCTCATGACTTCGCGAGTCAAAGGGTCAAGCTCACGTACTCTTATCTCATGAATTCCCAATAGGAAAGAGTCAATGGAGTGTTGACCCCTTCCACTAGGTGATGTGTGTCAGCCTATCTATTCCTCGGGCCCACTTTGTGGTTCTGCCACGTGTCCCTCGTGATGGCTCTCGGTACTTCACAAATCTTGATGTCGAGAGTGACTCCTTTCAACCTCCAAACCCCCAAATGCATGAAATGCAATGGGGTTCCTGATCCAATGGTCCTCTAGTGACCTGTATCCAACAACTATCATCTCTCCTCACGATTTCGCGACTCACGACTTGGAGAACCCAATCTTTGGGCTCTCACCTTGCAAACCTCTGAGTTCGCAAAATCCTTTGATCTCTGCCACCTGTCCTCCTCTGATGGATGGCTGCAGTTCTCTTCGCGACTTCGCTACTCGCGAATTTCAAGACGAAAGTCTCGACCTCCTTTCCACTAATATGTAGAAATGTCGAAATTCTGACACATCGTCAACGCGATCCCACAACGGAACTTCCCACCTTTTTGGAGTTTCAGACTTTGCAACTTCGCGAATCTTGATGCTGAGCTTTCAGCTCTTCAACCCATGAAACCTCGAATTGGTCAGTAAAGGTCTGACCTTCGTGTCGGCGAATGTGCCACCTGTCCACTCTCAGATGGATGGTCTCAATCTCTTGCGACTTCGCCACTTGTGAAGTCAAGAGACTTCCTTTTTTGACCTTCGATGTCCGAATCCTCGATATGGCTGATCTCGCGACATGTGTCCTCCTTCTAACGGGTGGCTCAGATTCTTTCGTTATTTCACAACTTCGCCTTTCGCAACCTTGTGAACCCTGATGAAAAGATTTTAAACCATAACTCCCTTGCTCCTCTACACGATCTGACGATTCTCGGAACTTCGTGAATTCTCCACGGAGAATTCCAACCGTTAATTCCTTCTTGACGATTTCTGTGAAATGAACACGGTATCTCCTTTCAGAACTTGTCCTCCTACAAAACAACTTCACTATGCCTCCTTTCAAAACTTTAAGGCACTAATTCTTTTTGAGTTTCTCTTCGACAGCTTCGAAGATCCTATCCCTCCTGAGCTTGTTTGAAAAATCCTCAAGTCCTTTGGGAAAATTCCTGCGTGCACTCCTTGCGGCACTTCTTCAAATACACTCCAAGTATTTGAACCTCTTCGACTCTGTGCACTCTTTGTGAAAACAGTCTTTTCAACAACTCCCTCAGGTTGCAAACTCTGAGACTCTTCTCGGCTTGCACACACCTTGCACATCTCCTGTGCTTAACTTGCACTTCTGCGAGAATGAGAACAATGTTATCCCTCCTGAGCTTGCAGAGACAAACTCTGACTTCTTTCAACGCACACCTTGCGGACAATTTCACTGCACTCCTTGCAAGAAAACTCTTGCTCAGATAGAGAAACAATTGAAACTCATGGGTTTTTTTTCTACACGGCTCTCTGCTTCTTCTTCTCTATGCTCTCTTGATTGATTATGATGCTAATGTTACAATGATACATGTGAGGGTGTCTATCTCTGTTTTCCCTTCGGCTCCTAAAAACTTTCTAATTTAAGAATTAAAAGCTACCTACTTACATTTACTAGCATAAATGCCTCTTAGCCCTTTAGACGAGAGAGGGACGCTCAAGGTCTGATCACAATCTACAAGTACGCCCTTTCTTAATTGTTTCATTTACGTTTGGCGTACCAAACTTCAAAACAATCAAACAATTCATCATGTGCCAAAATGCGTTGGTGTCTACCCCACACTCGCTTGTTGTTGGTGATGCTCCTGCATCAAGAGGCCACCCATATCCACCTGGAGGATGTGTGGGGATTCAGACAGACCCAGAAGTGTAGAACCCACAATTACAAAGTAGTACAATAGAAGGTACTAAATAAAAAAAATAGACACGAGGAGCCAGTTGGAATAGGTGGGTGGCCACCAATATCCACTTGGATCAATGGTGAGAGAAATTATGATTATTGGGTGGCATACAAATGGTTTCCAATAGTTTTACAGTTGAAGGGATGGTTTCTAGGTCAGTGAGTGAGGAATTTATGTTGTCTAGCTGGTGGAGCTGAGAATTTAGTCGAGCAAGATTGAAATTATTATTGATGATGTTGGTCTTGGTCTACTCATGGGCTCTGTCTAAGGAATAGATGCAACTATCAAAGTCTTGTTGTGAGTGCGATTCATTATGGAGGTAAGCCACCAAGAATTGGGTTGGTGGGTATGGACAAAAAGGGGTTATGGGTGAGGGGTGCCATGAAGATCAACACGAAGAGAGGAATCCAAAGGAATATGTCTCAAATAATGGTATAGGGGAGGGAGAGTGATGGGTACCATGACGACTAGTGCGAAGAGATAAATCTAGCGGGATAGGTCCCAAACAAGCGTGTCAATGAGATCACTATACTATTTTTTCTTACTCTTGAGGAATTATAATTTTGTCTGAATAATACTGCAATGACCAAATGGCCAAATTTTTAGTAGTTAAAATTGTGTAGTAATTTCACAACCTAAATGCAAGAGGCAGGGTTGCGTTACATAATTTCCCCTCTATGTCTGTTCTGTTATAGAAAGGGTTAGATTTTTTAAAGGTTCCTATAGAAAAGTGTTTTCCCCGTGCTATGTCTCTCTGATATACCATTGGGGTCCAACAGTAGTACTCGGTTCAATATCTCGGGGCACTAACTAAGGAGGCTTGACCGTACCCTTGTCTGTACAACCTGATTACCCTGGTATGTGAAAGTAGTATTCTCGAGTGTTGTTCTCGATGCCACTATAGAAGTCAAGTGGTTGATAAGATGATATATGGATGGTTTTAAGAGAACTATGAGACTCCCTATATACCTGAGGGTACGTGGGAGTGAATGGTCATGTACAAGTCTTTTCTAATGCGATACTACTCAATGGGGTACCAATAGGGGTTACAAAGGTTTCCAACTAGGTGAAACAATGTGTTTCAAGTAACTCGTGAAATTGTCTGTATTTCCTGCATGTACTTCTCCCCAACTATAGTTTTACTCTCCAAATGACAGATCACTGTGCTTTAAAGACATTGACAATACATGTTTGTAGCCTACAATTTTTTTCCTAAAATGTTTGTAGAATAAAGGGCTCTGATACCACTTGTAAGGTACCATATGTTAATATGGAGAGTATAAACATAATTTTTATAACAATTATCAGTAGAAAGAGAAAAATATAGAGAACAACAAGATAATTGATTCCAAAGGTGATAACTTTATTATATCGATAGACAAGTTCACTTGCCTCTTCGAGGGGGAAACCTCCAACATAGCAGATATCAAGTACAAAATAATTCTCCAAACAAAACTTCTCCATTCCTTCTACCCCTATTTATACTATTTCTATCTTCTAGAGAACATTCTAGAGGAATATATTTCTATAAGCATAACCTTCTATTAATTCTTCTTACATTAGACGTGCCCACATTATTGCACAAGACTTATTTATTATTGTCGACCTTTATTACATAGAAAACATATTATTCTATCTACTTAAGGGATTAGGGAGGTAAGGTCCCTAATAGAGAGAGAGAGAGAGAGAGAGAGAGAGAGAG
>CBVK0100086287.1:0-17420 GCA_900067695.1 Picea abies
CATTTCTAGTTTGTGTGCTTCCCATACTTTGCTTTGTGATTATGCTTACAATGATTTCTTTATAGGTTGCAATTTTATTTGCAAAATTTTAAAAGTGCATTGAAACACTAGCATGTACCATATCCAAAATGTCTCGTCTTTGCTTTGATTTAATCACAGTTATCTTAGTTATGGGATGCATGGGGCACAAAAATGATCCTTTTGATATCCAAACACAATCCTTTTAATCTCCATTAAAGAAAACTTGCAGATGAAATAGCAAATAGTGGGGAATTTGTTATGAATAAAAGTGGGGACTCTAAGACATTAAAGAGGATTGAGGCTAGAATGCACAAAGTTGGTTGATAAAGAACTAGTAGAAGTTTTAGCAATTTACAAGAAGAGTTTATACAATTTCATAGGAGCTGGAAATTGCAGGGAAATTGAAGTTGAATGTGTTTTATACACAACTGCTTTAGTGCCAAAAAGGTTGAAAACAATTTGACCATTTGGTGCTATAAATTATTTTTAATTTGTGAATAATTTCACTGGAGTTGGTAGTGGTACTTGAAGGGCTGTTTTTTCTTGTTCTTCATTCAACCTTATTATGAGAATTTGTGGTTTGAAAAAACCATATGATGTAATGCTATAATGATTTAAATAAAGGTATAATTGATGAAATATGTTACCTAATTTGTCTTATCACTCTGTGGTCTCAGGTGAACCCAATAATCCCATGGTCCTACTGACCCAAACACTCCCCCATAATGTGCATTTGGGTTTTTTATATATCAAATACATATTACACCTTAGCAATTCTTTCATAACCAAATTGTCTCTAAATTTTACAAATTTGACCCCACATTAAGCTTCTTGTATGGTCTTCGTATATGCAATGGATCAGCATTAGTTCTGAACTTCAAGTTTATTCATGAGCCAACTTTGTTCTGAATTTCACCAAGATGAATCAATTCCTGAATATAATGATGATGGTGCTCAATATGCTTCATCGTGGAATTACAATTGGATTATCAAACAAGTGTATAGTACTTTGTACTCTATCCCTGTCAAAGGTTTATTATACTAGTGGTTTTTTCAAGCAACTAACTTCACATTATGCTCCAACAACATATTCTTTTGTAGGTGACATTGCAACAGATAATTGCTTCTCTGCACTTGAAGAGAAAGTGAAAATCAACAATGCACCCAACTCATCTAATTCACAAGACTAAATCAGCAATGCACCTAAGTTGTCTCATTCACAAGACTAACATTTTGACTATCATTTTATATGTTTATAACGTTCTTTTACTTGTAATACTCAAATATAAGCATCAGAATTATGCTTGATATGTCTCAACATGAGACATATATTTGTCGGAAATCAGTGTATGCAAATAATGTTATCGCTACTCTACATGGTTCATATGATACTACAAACACAAATACTCCGATCTACTCACAAAATTGATATGGATACATAATTAAAATCATCCAACAATGTAAAAATACATGATGCCATCAACAATAAATAAATAATTATGTTCTTTTGCTAATCATTGCAAAAAAGATAACATGTCCAAATTTGCACAGGCAATGTAACGTAATATGTAGGGAAATTGATCAAATGAGCATTGTAAAACAAATGATGGCACCCATAGAATAGAATTTGTCTACCAATCATTGCACAAAATATAATCATAATTTTAAAAGCAATTCCATCATTAGGTCATTATAGCTATATACTTTAAAAACAATAGGATACTTATGTCATTTTAGCTATATATTTTAAAAACATTTCCATGCCATCACTAAGTCATTATAGCCATATATGTTAAAAACAATGCCATCACTAGGTCATTATATATCCATATATGTTAAAAGGGAGATGATGAATATCATCAAAAAGTAAAAAAAGTGTGTAGAATAAACATGGGCCATATGACACATGGCAACAATGCTGGCAACTTGTGTAGTTAGAGTGCATTTGTGATGTTGGTGTTATAGCACGTGGTGCTTGCAGGGTAGTACCACCTGAGAGTGTATGATGTATGGTTGACTAATAGATTTTGTGTAGCATATTGTACTTTCAATGATATCTATTCTCACTTATTTTAAAAATAATCCCTATTATACTTAAGTCTATTCCAATCTACACAACAAAACAACCATTTCTCATGCAAATATAAAAACAAAGTTAGATATGCTTTTAAACATTCATGCACACATCAATCTTTCTTGCACAATGGCATGCCCTAGTCTTTTCTACTACTAGTATTTAAAATAGATCTACAAAAAAGTTCGACTTGCCATAGTATAACAAGGTCACAAATATACTCAAATAGCATGATGGATGATTTGTACATCAAAATATATAGTGCTATCAATATAACTCAATCATGTTGAGATTTTGTTGGTTGTTTGTGACCCCAATGTGAATAATCATGGTATAGTAGGCTCCCTTTTTGGTAAGAAAATCGCTTCTGATCATCTTGCTTTGTAAACTACATATGTCTCTCCCATTCAAGGCAACATCCTCAACAACACACTACACAAGTTTGTTGGTAGTTTACTAAGACCAAAATGATTTTGTGAACTTTTCACACAAAATACAAGTGTCACAACTTGTTCTTGCCCCTTGTGATGTTTGTGCATTGTTGCGTGAAGAGAAAAAAATGATATGTTTAGTGTTTGGACTTACTATATGAAAACATTTTATCCTTTATTTTTTAGTAAAAGAACATATATACTTGGTGAGAACATAAAGATATATATTTTTTTATATATACAAAAGATTAATGAGATAAGATACAAACTTGAACTAAAATCCCGTAGCACCATTAATTTATGTAATATTTATGTATTTTGAAGTATTTGTGCATGTTATACACACCATTGTAAGATTACTAGTTGTATTCATGTGTATTTGGGTTCCAAATAGTGTGTATATATACTTGTGATTGAACAACTAAAGGCAATTGAGTGAGAGTCATGTATTAAACTATATTATATGCTAGGTTGCTATATGACCTTTGAAAAAATTGCTTACAATCAAACAAATACACAAATACTACATCTATTTGGGTTTTTTGTGTGTGAGTTAGCATAGTTGTTTGCTTGTTATAGTTTAGTCCACTCAAATCTAGTTTATGATTATGGTTACGTTGTGTTTTCTAGTTTTTAATTTTCTTTATGATGTGTTTTCCATGATATATCTTGATTGAATGAAATATATCACATACAACATTGGTTCCATTCCCTAAAAAATATTTTATACTATAATGGTTGGGTTTGTGTAGTTAATCACAGTGGTTGCCACCCTCAACGCTCTGCACTTTTCTCCTTGTCCCTTGAAACTAGGCATGACTGACACTAATGGTGAGCTGAAGCTGGTCAACAATTTTTATGCATATTGAACTCTAATCTAGAGCCCAACTTCTCTTTGCAAGCATTGTTTCACAATTGCCCATTGTTGCACAATTCATATTTTGTTCTCTTCGATCTAGATAAGGATCCTAAATTTGTAGAGGATATATAGGTGATTGTGGAAAGTTAGTAGTGATTTCTTTGATCATCCTATAAAGGACAATACAACTTTAGGTCAAGAGATTTCTAGTTCTTCTATGCTTGTATGGACCTTTGCAATCATTGTTTCAATAGCTCAAAAGACTAGTTTGGTACCCTTGTAGTTCTCTACACTCAATTTTGGTTCAAGTGTTACTCCAATAATGGATACTCCATTAATTTGCATCAACAATATTTCCCTCTTACATGTCCCACCCTATGGTGGACAACCATATGAACAATGATCATATGATTACACTGCAAAATTAACTAGAGCTCCTATCTCCTAGTATTGTGATAGATCAATAGATCAAATTAAAGATATTTTCAAGTGCACCCTATGGAAGCATGCTCTTCACTAGTAGGTATGCTTGCAACCTGCCCCTACAAATTCCAGGAATTCAAGGACAAGTTTTTACAAGATTGGAGAAATATGGCACAACTATCCATTAACATTTCCATGCTTACACATATCCACTAGAAACAAGGTGACTCACTTTGTGATTTTGATCACAAACTTATAGAAGGTTTTGAGTGAAGTGGTATAGATATCCCAATAAATTAGTGTCTTTAGTGGCTACTCCTCTCTTCCCTGGACATGACTCATAGTGAACACCTTGGAACCAAACACTTAATAGGAAACTCTAAAAATGATTGTACAATGTTATGATGGTGTGATGGACACTATTGCGACAATCATTGAACCATTTTTTGACACCGAGTAACAACTACAACAAGAAGTTATCCAACTCACAACCTAGAATCTAGAGGAGACATTTTGTTAGTATTGCAACTAGAATCACTTACGAGAAGAATTCTCTTGTAGAACCTAAACCCTTTGTGCTCCAATTCATGATTTGATAACCAAGACATGGTCCAAAATTGCCTAATAATTTTTGCTTCATTCCCAATACTTGGAGACATAATCAAAATAACTATTTTTCTCTAGTTGTGACACAAGCATGCATAATCTCAATTGAAATAATTGCACTAAACCTTTTTGTCCTACTTTAGTTTCCACCTGTGTCACTTAGCCCTATTCAATTAAATCCTATGCAACAACCTACCCTAAACATCTTGCCTCTCATGCAACCCATTTCCCTTCGTAAGTTCACCACGCTACCTCAATATAGATCCCCTGGACAACACCTTGGACATGGGTATCATAATGTTTCCCCACTAGATTGGGCCAATATATACACACTGTAGGCACAATTTCATAATCAAGCTAAAAAACAAAACAATAACCAAAATCAAGGTAGAAGAAAAATGCACTATTTATTGTTGTATGTGGGGACACACTATAGCTAGTTTTCCATTTAAGTATGTTGATCAAACTATGTACATATTCCATGGACTTTCAACTGCCAAAAATCACAAAAATGAATTATATCAATGTGATACCTAAAATATACCACTAATTAGTCAATGGAATTATGGGGAACACATCTACATGGTTGTCAATAACACACATTATTAAGGTAATGAGAACATCTAGGTTACATCTCCTATCGTTGCTACACCTATTGCGCCATTGGACCCCTAAGGTAAGGGTAAGAAAATGCTATTATGGAAAATACTAAATTAGGAAAAATATTGAATATTGTAAATGAAGCTAGTAAGATCTCTTTACACTATGTGGATGGCACATCAACTCCACATGATTCCTTTGTCAAACATTATAGAAGAAATTCAAGAAGACATAGGTTATGAATAAGATCAATCTTGCACATTGTAAACTATACAACAATTAGATATAATTCAACGTCTCACATGTGTTGTCACTGAAATGGAGATAGACTGTCCATCCCTCAAAGATGATTGACATCTTGACCTCATTATATGAGCTCAATGTGAAGAAGGATATGATTCCCTACACCTAGTTACCTAGTGATCTGCTGCATTATGAAGTCAAGCACATAGATTTTAGTTTTGTGCAATGCACTTCTAGTACATCCTGCCACAGTAGATTAGGGAACCAATACAAACATCATTACTAGATCCTTTTGGAAAGAAATTAGATGTAGTCTGCAAGCCAATCTGGAATGATTTTTTAATAGGGTTATGACCAACCTAATATGGTAGAAATGCACTTGAATAATGTGATGATTAAAGTAGGATATATTGTTAAAAAACATGATTTCTAGGTTATGGACATTAAAAGAAACAATTACAAGGTTCTGTTTGGGACAACCTTGGATGGAAGACATGCCTAACACTATTAGCATGGACAAAAAATTATTGAAATGGAAACAAGGAACACATATGTTGAATATTTCCATCCTAAACCCTATTGATATATGGGTAGAGAACTACAAACCAACATATACAAATTTTGAGAACAATCAAGCCAATGTATTAAAGTTGAACATCGATGTTGCATACAAACTTCACTCCCCATTGCTCATCGAAGAAATTCTAGAGGAATTTAATCCCTATAGCTTGTCCAAACTCACCTCCCTTGGTTGTCAGGGAACTACCCCTTTCAAATTTAATCCTCAATCTCCAAAACAATTTTTCCAATTGTGCACTGATTTTGCTTACAAAGATGATGAACAAATTGCTAATGAATACTAAGGTGGAATTCAATGCAAAATAATATTTTAAATTCATAGATATAGGGAAATACATGATGAGATAATTCTCATACTCATATCTATGATCATAAACCATTCATAGCCAAAATCTATTTTATTTTTCCAAAGAAATCCTTGAGGGGAAACCCAAGGGATGCTTGCCCGTATTCATGGATTGAATCCCTAGTAAACCCATCAACGTAGACTAGTGCACCTCATCCAAGAGGTTTTGAATTAGGAACTTGTTGACATAGAACCAACTAAATTCCCAACAACATTGGTGACAACATATTGAGCTAACCCCTTGGGCTTGCCAAAATCCATTTATTAAACCAAATTCAACCATTTACCCATTCCATTAACATACTTCATGCAATAATGGAATGCAAGGACTTAATGAAAGAAATATAAAATATAATAAAATAAACATATGCATTCCAATTCTTCATTAACATGCTCAATAAATTGTCCAAATGCTTGAGCACCAATTTATCTCATTAATTACTTGTCACTATAATAGATTTTATGCCCAATTCCAATTGCATTTAGATTATGACTAATAAAATGCAGAATGGAATTTAAATAATATGTAGAAGGAATAATCACTTCTATTTTCTTGGAAATTGACAACCACACTCATTGCAAACAAGTGTTTCACTACCCACCATAGGCATCTATTGTAGATGCCACGCCCAAGCCAGATTATGAGACCATAAGGGAAAATATATTTTTGTTGGCTCTAATTATCTTACACAGCCCAACCCATAGTGTTCATAATGTAACCAAAACTAGATATCTACCTCAATTTCTCATAATGGAAACTTCTCTAGGCATTTTTCCGTAGGTAGAAACTCTTCTCTCTTAGCTAGTAGTACGTTGGGAAAATAATTACACCTCTTGACAACACAGCCCCTCAGGAAACCCTTTCCTCTAGTGCTCTGGTAAAGATAATGGAATATATTCTATTTATTTTCCTATGGAATTCCTAGGTTGGTAGACCCTATCTTAGAGATGTCTAATTTTAGTAGAGGCACATGGACCACAAATTTCTACCTTGCCTAGTCTCTTTGCTCATTCACAACCATTGAAATTTCTATGGTAGTTTCTTGTAATTATGGGCATGGTAAAACATGGGTGACTAGAATGGAAGAAGAAGCTTCAAGGACACAGATTTTGGCTCATATACTCCAAAGTTGCATGAGACCACGTTCCTCTAAAGGTACACACATATCTCTATTTTTGGATAACTAAAGACACGAATATATATATTTCCAAGATCATGTATCAATGGGATTTAGATCGAGTGGTTGGGAGGAATGATTTTTATCCTCGCCACCCAAATTAAATTCCTGCAAGTGACATGTTGAGCTCTTAACAAATATATCCTCACCACCCAAATTAAAATCCCCAAGCTTTTGAAAAATATGGTTTACCTTGGGTACCATCCTCGAAATGAGGGGAAGTACTTGGAAGGTTTCTTGGGGATATGTATTCCATAGTAAAAAATAATATTTTCAAGATCATGTGAAAAAGGTGGAGAGTTTAGGAAGAGACACATGTAATAAATAAAATACATTATTTCCTTAACTTGTTTCTTCCGCTCTCATGGGGTCATAGACACCTTGGGGTCATTTGTAACCTTTTGGTGGTTTTTAGCATTATATTTCATGTCTCTTATTTAGATAACAAAATGTAGCATGCTAATGTTTTTTCATGGTGACTAGGAAATTAGAAAAAAATTAAAATGCTAAAAATTCAAACATAAGTCTATGTGCCTAGCCATGCCATCACAATTAATACATGTATGATCAGCTATAATCCAAAGCTAAAAGCGAGGGTCATTCCCTCACATTTGGATTAATACTAGCCTTAATGTGATATCAAAATTAGAACAAAAATGGGTATGTCTCCCTCAAGGAAATATTTAGATCCCATGTATCCTCATATGTATTAATGATGCTTACATTGGACCTTTACATGCTCTATGTCTTGGTTTTGAATAAATGCTACTTTCCTACTAAGGATGCATAATGGTTTTGTTTGAAACTCACCCTCTAGTTTGTTCTAGATCAAAGGCCAATTGATTACATGTTTAGTTTCATGCACATATTTCTTTATTAAGTAAACATGAAATACATCGTGAGAGTTAATATTATAAGTCAATTAAACTATATTTCCTACAAGTCCTATTCTATTTAGAATTTCAAAAGGCTCATTATATCTAGGTGCAATATTGACACAACTTTCATGGAACCCTTGGCTTTAGGCATAAACCATTTAGTGCTCTTTTGCAGTGACAAATCCCTCCCTTGGTGATCTCTCTCTCTCTCTCTCTCTCTCTCTCTCATGTTATTATTCCATTCCTTCCAATGGCCTCTATCATAATTCCTTTGATTTAATGACCACCTCCACCTCCTCACAACCAATGGAGTATGAGGGAAATATCCCTCTCTCCTTTCATGCAAGACATAGAGACCCCTCCTTATCTAATTGTGAACCAATGATCATTGGAAATCTTCCTACTACCTGACCCATACTTTCCAACACTTTTCTATTCATTGTGACAATAGGTCAATCCTTCAAGGATGTGGCAATGGCAAAAAATACAACATAATTTTCCCCACAATCACCCAAAGTTAGAATGGTGAATAAAGCATCAAATCCTTCAATAACAATGGTTGAAGATGTAGTGCAATATTCAAACTTCCTCCAATAGAATTGGATCACTTATAAATTCAATGGACTCTGGCCAAAGTTCACAGATTTGCACCAATGGAGCTAGAAAACATGGAAACTAGAAGTGCACCAATGGAGCTAGAAAACATGGAAACTAGAAATCAAGGAGGAAGCCTATTTCTACCCATGTGTAAAGGGGTTCTTCATTATGGAATTCAATCTTATATAAGATAGATATTGAATATTTAATTCCATGCCCATGTTTTGAGGAAAATATACTCTTTACATGAAGCTATGGATTTCCACATTTGATATGGAATTGGACATCCTCTCCATCACTCCTATTTGGGTAAGAATGCCTAAACTTCCATTGCATTTCTAGGGTTGAAAAAAATACTAATTGCTACAAATTGAAATCTTCAATGAGCTCTTATTCATCTTGACTCTAAGGAATACATGATCCCTAACCTTGAATTCTCTATGAATTTTTGTCTTATGTACACAAATTTTATTCCTTTCTTAGGATGCTTTCAAATTTTTCCTGATGTGGTAATGATCTCTTCCATTTCCTTGAGAAATCCTTAGTTCAAGTATAGCTATGTCTACTAGGTTCTCCCAACTTACTATTGTATTGCATTTTCTTCCATATGAAGTTTCAAATCAACTCATTCCTAAATATGCACGACGTCCATAATTGTATGCAAGCTCCACCTAGTACAAATACACTTTCCACTTGGATGGGTTGTCCATCACATACATACATAACATGTATTCAATAAACTGGTTTAATATTTATGTTTGTCCATTAGAGTTGTTGGGTATGTGTTATAGTCTTTGCATGTGTGTGTGGGGGGGAGAGGGGGGTGTGCATCGAATTCGACGATCCTCCCCCCCATTAGTGGTGTACGGGTGCACTGGGAGTTGCATGAGGGGGGATAGGATTGGTAAAGGAATTTTCCTAGAGATTACAAGGCTTGGAGCAACACCTCAATTTTGTTTGGGCGGTTTTCACTATTTTTAGTTTTTTTTTTTCTTTCTATTTTTAGTGGTTTTCTAAATTAATCCCAAATTAAGGGATTAGGTTTTTGGTAGCTATGAAATACTTGAAATGTTGTAAATATTGTATTGGTAATGGTGAAATTAATATAATGAAAAGTTGAAATGTGTGACACCAAGGCTAGTTTTCTCCCAGTTAAGCGTTTCCAGTGTAAATGTCTATGTACTCTGTGTATGAGCCATTGATTAATTTTTGTTTTGCTTAAGAATATGTATGCATTGCTTTACTTCACAGGTTTAAAACTTACAAGAATATGGATGATATACTATGGTATGACCATAATGGGGGGCATATATGGAGTTAATTGTATATGTAATATGGGCCAACCTAATAAGGGGTGAACATTTGCAATGAGTTAGAATAGGTATATACAGAAGTCAATGCAATCATTATTGAGAGGAACATATGATTTGGATATATGAATGTATTGAGATCCCATTCTCATTCATTGTGCTATCACATGTGGGCCCTTTATTAGGCTGACCACTATTACATATATATTTAACCCCATATATTCCTCCCTTGGGGTCATATTCTATTGTACTAGGATTTATATTTATTCTTGATGCCTAGAACACCTTTCCAAGAGTTTGAAGTGAATTTAGTGCCTATGTTAGAAACACTGGCTTTAGGTATTCCACACAATCTAACGACTTATTTTATATAAATGTTTGATATATTTTCATCCTTGGATGTGGAATTAACTTGAATAAAATGGGAATCCTTCATTAATTTATCCACTACCGCCATGATGGAGTCATGATGCCTCACTATTTTTGGCAATCTACTCATGAATTCAATGATTAATACTTCCCACTTTCATTCTAGAAGTGAGAATGGTTGTAACAAAATAGGTTGAAGTCCATGCTCAACTTTGACTTATTGAAAATCCATACATCTTGAGATGTACTCAACAACATCCCTTTTCATTCCCAACTAGAGGTTTGTTTCCTCATTGTTCCAATTGTCTTTTGGTCTCTAAGGTGTCTGACCACGAAACATTATGCATTTCATTTAAGATGATTTTTCTAAACTCAATGCTTTGTGGGTGTTTTAATACATGTGCATAATGTCTCCACGAGCTATTATTTTGGGTGTTGGTGGTATTCATAACACATCAACTAATGCATTGGCAGTTCCCTTCTTATACTTGATCACTAGATGAAACTATTGTAGACATCCCATCCACTTAAAATGTCTTTATTTTTGGAGATTTAACTAAGTATGCAAGTATTATAGAGGATGGTGAGCAATGTGGATAATGGTATACTTACCAAATAAATAATTCTTCCACTTATTTACTACCTAAACCAAGGCATGAATTTCATTGTCATATGTAAGGTAGTTTACCATTGTTCCATGGAGTAGCTTCAAATGATAACAAGGCAACCTTATCCCTTGCATTAAAATTGCATACATAATATACCCATTGGAATCAATGTCCACTTCAAATGGATTTTTCAAGTTAGGTAGTGCTAGCACCGAAGGTTGACTAATATTCTACTTGAATTTTTCAAATGATTTCTATTGATTCTTACCCCACTGGAAACTCTTACCACTAGATGTAACCACATGAAGTGGCTCCACCACAACTAAAATGAGGCTATGAAATTCCTAGTGTATTGGGAATCTCACACAAAAATTCTTACTTTAGTGACAATAGTATGCCCATGGTTCATTTAAGTATGTCCTCTTGTTGGAAAAACAGGACCATGGAGCAATAAAATAAAACAAATGCAGAAACAAAAAAAAAAATACAGAAGACACACAATACAAGAGAGACACAGATTTACGTGGTTCACCCAGTGTGGACTATGTCCACCAGAGAAATTGCCAGGTCCTTCCTTTATTATTATCTAGCCAATGAAGGGATACAAACCACAACAAAACCCATTGCAAGTTCCTCTTCTTTCTCTCACAGTATCCTCTCTCATAATACGATACTCATCATAATGCATAATCGTAATACATTTCCGTCATAACAGAGGGTTGCCTTCTAGGGAAAAAAACCCTAACATAATTTCTATCGTTAGATCTGTGACCTTATAATCCAACACCTCTATATTTGGAGCATCGATATTCAACACATATTCACTAATCACATGCCCCAAGTACACTATGGACTACCTAGAAAACTCACACATCTTTATGTTTTCTAGTAGTTATTGTTACCCAATGTCTGCAACATCTAATTCATATGTAGAACATGATCCTCCCAAGTAGATATAAAGATAAAAATTTCATCCAAATATACTCTAAAAAATGAATCTATGAATGGGTATACCACATCATTAATTAAACACATAAAATTAGTTGGTCCATTGCTCAATTTGAAAATCATTACTAACCATTCACATAGAACTTGTTTAATTTTGAAGGTGATATTCCAAGTGTCTTCTTCCTTGAGTCATACTTGATGATATCTGATTTTAGATCCATATTCATGAAGTACCTTGTATGTTGTGATTGATCTAACAAGTCATTGATTCTAGGCAAGGGGTGTTGATTCTTGAGATAAATCTTGTCGAGAGATCTGTATTCAATTCAAATTCTCCATGTCCCATCCTTATTTGGTACTAAAATAAAACCACATGGTGATGCACTTGGACTTATGACTCCTTACTCAAACAATTTCCATAATTGCTTCCTTAATTCATTTGAGTCTAATATGAACTATTCGTGTAGTCCTATGTTTGGTAAAGGAGAAGTTGGTAGTATTTCTATCTCATGCTCCACTTCTTTCTTGGGTGGCATACCTTTTAGATCTTGGAACACTTCTCTATACCCTTGAAAAATATTTTCCAATTGACAGTCTTTTTCTTTCATATATCCTTCCAAGGATTACTACACAACCACTAAATTGACATCTTTATGGTTTTGTTTTTATACTTTTTTCTTGAGAGGATTAATCTCTTAGCTTGGTGTGCAGTCACTAGAGAGATATTGGAATTTTCCTTATGTGAATTGATGATAAAATATTTACCATCCTTGACTATGAAATATTGATTTTCCCTTCTCATGAATATGGTATCCATCATATACATGTAGGGACTACAAAACACTACACTACAAAAATCAAGAGGCATTACATTGTCTTCTACTTCATCAGTAAAAATTGCACTAATAGAAAATTATTCTTATACTAGTTATATGTTTCAACTCCATGTATTTATTCACCCATCCCAAAGGGTATGGATGAGAGTAACCATGCATCTCTAAAACAAGCTTACTTACTAGTTCCTTTGCAATGAGTTTAGGGCGTGAACTAGAATCGAATAAATCATTCACCTTTTTTTCTTGATTTGAATCTTAATATTGAACACATCTGTAATATTATTCTCCTATTTATGATGGTAGCTACTTAGATTTAGTTCCTTTTGAAACATACTACAGACAAGTTTTCTGTCCACCTATGATTTTCTTTCTATATCCTTTCCCTCTTCCACACCTAGGAGATTCTTCTTGGATCAATCTTGCTTGTTTTTCTTGGGATGCAACTTCCAACAATTTTATTTTGTGTGATCATCAATGTTGCAATGGGTAAAATGGTTGTTAGGGTCCTTGCACACATGTATAATGGATACATTATTCTTATTTTACACTTTCCCCTTCTTCCTTTTTCCCTTTTTGGAAACTCCTTACTAGTCAGACTTCTTTGAACCACTTGGCTTCCCATTTCTCTTGTCATATTACATGTATTGGGATTGTAAAAATTTTCCCATCTATGGTCTTGGGTTTGAATAGAATAAATTTACTACTTATATGAATATGAAGGCCATCTAGGTAGTTGATAACCATGTTCAACTTCTTGGGAGAGATCCCCAACTTAATGGATTTCTTCTAGAACTATGTATTGCACTCTTATACACTTTGTCCTTGAGTTTTTTGGTAGTAATGTAACCAAATAAATTGGTCCTCTTCATATTATTTAAGGTGAAATTGGTACTTGATGCAATTTTTGAGTAGCTACATATCAATTATTAGTTTTTCTCCTCCCAACCTAAGGCTCTCAGTGTAAATTTCCCACCAAGTATGAGAAAGACCATATAATTTGAGTTTGAAAAAAATATATTTTTCTCCTCTCTTACATTATTCACACTGAAACATACTTCTATATGTTGTAACCAATGATTAAACTTATTTACATCTACCTCGCCCTCGTAGGGATTAATATTTACCTTCATTTCCACTTTAAATAGGTCATGAGAATATTGGTTACTAAAGGCCCTTTTTTGATATTTGGTTCTTCCTTTTCTTCCCTTAGCTCCTCTTGTTCTTTTATTTTTTTTATGAGAGTTATGTTTCTTTGAAAAGGGTCCAATCATTTATCAAGAGAGGGAAATAGTAAGGCCATACTCCTGGAAATGCCAACTAATTTATTTTCCAACCTTGCAAATTTTAACTCCTCATTGTCAATGGGCCTTTCCCTATTATCATCCGCCATATCTAAGGCTTTGAAATACTTTACCCTTCTCATACTAATATCCGGGTCTATCAAGTGCAACTCTCCCTCATAGTTAGAATTGTTGAGTGAAGTAAGCATATCACACATTCAAACCACAAAAATTCCAAATCAAGATTTGCTTTGTTACCAATATGATTTTTTAACCACCTTGGATATTCCATTGGTTGGATATGTAGGACTATTGCTACTATAGTGAACTTATGCTAGACTAGGTGACACTATTTTATGTTTACCAATTAAACATAAAAATAAAGCACATGATATCGATTCTTGAACTATTGTGACATAAAAAATGCAATATCAAATACATACGTTGGAACACCATGCACACAATATTTACCCTAGGAAAACTAATGTGATAGAACCTAGCAAGAAATGAATGCTTGCACCTTTATTATTAATTGATGAAGATGGAAAAGGTAAAATACATATATTATAAAGCTCGTTGTGTAGATATGAGACACCATGGTCTTCTAATGTCCCCTATAAAGTTAATCTTTCTCCTCTCCTCTTCTATATGTATACTCCTCTCGATGACTACTCAACTATGGATCATATCACTACAATGAGAGTTGAAACCCTTCCCCTCCTTTTAGTTAAGGTTTTAACACATTTTATTGGATGTTAGGGTTCATTTTTTATATTCTCATGATGATTCCATAAGTATCAATGTATTTCCATAATTTAATAACTCCACATAGTTGATCATGTTGAGTTTATGTGGATGTCAAATGGATATGCAAGGAATAACTTGACCAATACCTTGTCAAGGATATAACCTTCACATACACACACTGTTTGAGGTAAATAATCCACTGTTGGAAAAATATCAATGAATATTATGCAATGAACATCTCTAGGACAAATGTTCTCAAGTTCAAAGACACAAAATTTCCACTTATTTGAACCAAAGCCATATGATTCTTAGTTCTAATTCAAAAGTGAATTTTCAAGGATTTGACTCAAACTAAACCTTATATTTCCCAAATTTTGTCTTTCCCATTCAAGATAATAATTAAAACAATGTAGAAACTATGTAGATCTATTTTTGGTCATTTACCTCAAGTCAATATTTGATAAGATATTTTCTCCTCTCAAATGCTCAAACATATAATTTATTTTAGGTAGAGGGTGTTTGTTTTTGATGGTGACCTTTTCAACTTCTCGTAGTTAATACATTTCCTAAGAGTCCCATATTTATTATTTACAAATGACACCGGTTCTCCCCAAGGAAAGGCACTTGGGTGTATATGTCGCTTATTGAATAACTCATCTAGTTGCATTCACAGCTTTTTCAGTTCTATATTACTAATTCTACATGAGTCTTGGACACATGTGTAATTCAAGGTACAAGGTTATTAATATCATAAATATAAATAGGGGATCTAATGGAACTAAAACACCAACTCAAAAATGTGTAGTGAAAAGGGAAAACAAAACTAAATGAGTGTGCTAGGGATGAACTAAAAGTGCAGTAGAGAGAGAAAGAAGCTCAAGAATGAGTGTACTGAACATGAGAGTCATAAATGCACATAAAAGAGAAAATATTCCAACCATAAGAGAATGCCAAATATGTAGTGCATGTAGGATTAAAACACTTCTATTAGAGAGCCTCATCTCAATGATTAAAAATGACGATTCACAAATTAGGTTTGAGTTGTGTATTTATACATAACACAAGCAAGGTATCCTCCAAAAATGGGTTATCGACCCACGTAAGTAAGACACACTCCTAAGAGCGTTATTGAGACTATAGATCAAATTTGACTAGATCAACCTTAATCATTACATAATATAACAATAAATCAAGGTATTAGCCATAATTAATGCCTAACCACTCCTTAAGATGCAAATATGGATACAAAGAGAAATTATGAGACATAAAAAAAGAGTGGATTTTGTAGAGTTTGATAAACCCACGCAAGAGATGATACGAGAATAGAATATTGATACATACAAAAAAATGATAGACACACACAATACACAATATATTTAACTTGGAAACCCTTAACTGAGAAAACCAACAAACTTAGAGTTAAACCTCTCTTCATCATTGTATTAAAAAATAGTTCAAAATATAATATTTAGGTATTTTGCAACATCACTCAATTTTATTTCTCCAAGCAATATTAGATTATAATGGGCCCAAACCATGGGTTGGATAGCACAAAAATAGACCTCCCCTACCCCCATCATGCTTGGATGCATAGTGTACCTATAAAGAACAACACATATCCAACAATATTCCACTTTTTGAATACTTTTCGATAAATGGGGCTAGACATTCATAAAATAAACTACTAAGGGAAATTATTCCCATTGATTTACTACACCAAGTGTACTTCTTAATACTGATAGAATTCATCATTGATTTTGCAATATTTTCCAAGGTATGAACCTTCTCCAACAACACCCTATTGTCTTCAACCACATCTCTATTAAAGTGGCACTACACATCAATTGTTGGGTTGTTATATTCTTTGCAGTTAAAGTCCAGTTGAGGTGGATCGACAACAAGTCGAAGGTCAAGGTGGTTCGACCGGGTAAAGTCAAGTCAAAGTTCGAGGTGAGTCGACCAGGTAAAGTTGAATTCAAAGGTCAAGGTGGTTTGACATGGTAAAGACATCGAAAACAAGTCAAAGAGGTCAACCGACAAGAGGTCGAAAATTGGGTGTATGGCAACCGACTAAAGACCAAATGAAGGCTGACTGGTAGTCGACGGGTAATCTGACTTGGTAGTCGTCTCTAATAGAATGGTAGTCGACGGGTAATCTGACTTGGTAGTCGTCTCTAATAGAATCTTGAGATTCGTGGGATTTGTAGCCATTGATCTGCATGGATCTGTAACCATTTTTTTGGGCACCTTTTCTTTAGGGTTTTTCCTACTGTAAAGCCCATAAATAAGGTGTGTTGTAAGTATGTAAAATATTATTAATGAATGAATCTTTAAATGATGAATGGATAATCTCCAAGACTCTATAATCGTAGAGGTTGTTGGTCATGTAGATGTAAATCTGAATTGGCTATAGGGTTGTTCTTGTGTAAGAAAGAGTGTATGATGTCGATTGTTTCTTAGGTGTGGACCAAGGTTAGACATGTAACC
>CBVK0100086299.1:0-15477 GCA_900067695.1 Picea abies
GATTTGACTGGTAAAGTCTATGAAGGTATACATACCCTACCCCCCTCTGGATTTGAACCTGTTTCCTCTATATTATTAATATGAATATTTATATGTACAAAACATGCTCCTAGCCTTTAACATCTAGGCTCTCTAGCCTAATAAGCACATAAGCCTCCTAGCTTATAACACTTGGCTTGCCAACCTACAAAACATGTTACAATTCATGATTACAATCGGGGCTTGACCTTGGGATATTACAATCCCCTCCCCTTATTTTTTCACTATCCTCAATGCAACTTGTTTATACATATACAATTCAAAAATTCTTCAAAAATGATCCAAGCTTTATCTATTGGAATATTGTTATCCACCTGGTGCTCTACTTTTAAGCACCAATTCCGGTGTTCATACTACAATTGGAATTCAATTTCTCTATTCCATAGAGATTCTTCAGGAAGAATTCAACTCATTGTTCCTTATTACATGATTCAATTAAACCTCATTGAAAGAATCGACTGGCTATAGATCCATTATGTTCCACCCAACCTTATATTTCACTGCTGATAAACTCTCAGTAACGTATCACCCTCGAGTAGGGGCTATGAATTCATCAGGGAAATGGATTCCCAAGATAATCATGTCCCACAATCAATATCAACATGGTCTAGGGAAAGGTACCAAACCTCAACAACACTCCAACCAATGGTCTCTCTTCCCCACTTACCTGTACAATCCAAGGTAGTATGCACCTTCATTGTCCAATAGTTCACCGGCTTCTTAACTTCCCTTATAGGGCTCCAACATAGGCTAGACAAGAAGTCTCAGAGCACTGTGGCTCCAGGAGTTCCAACTTCCCTCAGAGGTCTCCAGGTACCCTTCAGGCCTCATACCGGGGAACCTATCCCCAAACTTCTCCCTCTAGGGCTCCAACCTTCTCCAAGGAAACCCAAGGAGAAGTATACACACACCTAGATCCACTGAGGATCCGCATGGTAAGATTCATTGTCTCCAATCAACATCTTCCCCAGAGCTACTCTTTGCAATCAACATTCCAAGTTTAATCAATATCATCTCATTTGCATCACACACATGCAATTATCATGAGATAACATAAAAAAATTCATTTAGGAACTCAAACTTAGTTCAAAGGGAATTCAAATTTTCCCCAAAACATGAAATTTGATTTCATAATTCTTGTTGGTTGTTTCCATATTGGGAATCCAACCTTCCTTGTGGTTTTCCACAAGCACTAAACTGCATATCATTTTTCCTGCAATGCTTCATCTTGCACAAAACCAACAAATTGTCAGTATTTCCTGTACATCATAATTCAATTGCAATATGTATAAAACCTTATGTAGTGATCTTAGAATTGTTTGCACCTAGCAATTCAATCAAAGTCACCAAACAATTTACAAAATAGAATGACTCATTAGTCTATGCATATGCATGTTCATAATTAATATCTACAAGTTCATTACTTCTTTTTTTGAACAAGATTTTTTTTTGTAGTCAACGCTTACATGACTACTTGACTTGTAACTTTCCTGTTGCAATGTCTAACAACTCCTGAAATGTCCTCAACTTCATGAGTTAACAACATTTCAACTATTAGTAACAATTATTTCCATGCAATAATATATATGCATGTACTTACAAAACACATTCATAAATTGCATTTAAGTATACAATTCTATCACTTACTATGCATGAGTGCAATTCTCATGAGTTAACAACATTTCAACTATTAGTAACAATTATTTCCATGCAATAATATATATGCATGTACTTACAAAACACATTCATAAATTGCATTTAAGTATACAATTCTATCACTTACTATGCATGAGTGCAATTCTCAATGCATATTTATTCAATGCACCTTGCATTGAATTACATAATGGTATTTATCTCAGTCATGTATCTCACCATCCATAAGTTGGAAATCTGGCCAATGTCTTGACACATTCTCCACACACTTCCTATTGTCTTCCCAATTAATGGGATGCCTTCCTTTTCGACCCGAACACTACACCAACAATATAATTTTGTGGTGTTCATTAGTGTTAGAAAAAAGGTTGCAGTCCAAGTTTTATTTAAAGGTAGGAAGATTTTGGTACTTGTGTGGTTCATAACCTTTCCATATCCATACTTTTGCATATCCAACCAGGTCCTAGTCTCATACATGACTAGCTTTACTGGCATTCATTCCTATAACAAGTTCTTATCTTTTATTTCTTTGGTTATTATCCCATAACCAAATTAACATGACATTCTACTATGTCAGTGTGTCCATTCAAAAGATAAAATCTTTGATAACTATAACATGCCTCTATCCTTTACCATCTCTAGTGGTATCTTATTCATGTTAATGCATTTAAATAATACCATATTGTGTATTATAAAATTCTATCAGAGAAATTCTTACCTGCATTTCCCTTTGGAAATTATGCAACATAATTTCAAAAGAGAAATACTTTCCTACATAGTTTCCATTGAATGAATTTAATGTTACCTGACTAGCTGATGATAGTAGAAGCTTTCATGCTTCTTTTATCAAACTTATAACCAACACTTCAACTTTCTGTTGCTTCCTTCCATATGCAACAACATAATCAACAACACTTGCAACATGAAATAATTCTTTCCTTTGGCTGTCCCAACAAGCCATAACATACTTGCTGCCACATAAATTGCAACAACTTCCTTCTCCATGTACAACTTTTCCTTGCTAATCCTAGAAGTCTTCAATTCTTCCCAGATTTATGAGACTTCTTGTGCTCTCATTGTAGGCATTGTACATGATTAGTTCTGACCTTAGAACTTTCTAGCCAATCACTCTTGGTTTCCTTCACATTTCTAGTCACATACTAAGCTGATATTAACCTTTAGCTTTCATTAATTTCCTGGATCCAACTATCCCAAATCATACTTGGATGAATTAAAATTCCAAACCAAGTTGTTTTATAGACTCTGGATTCTTCAACATCCATTTAATTTTTCGAACTGAACTACTTCAACCTTTTTCTGACTGACTACCTTAGTATTTGAGGTTTCTTGTACCTTCTATTCTTTTTGACTACTAGTCTCAAAATTGATTTGCATATCCAATCTCTATGCATACTGTAAGGATGCACATATTCCCCCTTTTCTAGCTGCATAGAATTATTTGACATCCATCTTTTAGAGACATTTCTTTAGCTGCATTGCTGAAATTTCTCTGATAGCTACAACCCTGGGAATTCCTTGGACTGTTCTTAGATTCCTTCTTTATCCAGACAAGGGAATGCCTTGTGATGGAAGTCTAAGATAGTATGGTGTTGGTACAACCAATCCATACTGATTTAACAGTCATATGAACCCAAAGGAAAGATGTTCCAATTTTCCTTGTTGCTCAACCCAATCATGCCCACTGGACCTAACTTAACCAACTCAATTACTTTTCTCTTGGCTCATGTAGACAACTATACTAGCCAATATTTCCCATGCTTTCTTCTTGGAAATTTCAATCTTTCCACTACCTGGGAATCTATATAGCTATGACTAGCTCCTGAATCAACTAAAAATAATAAATGCATGGTTATTGATCATACCTTCTACTTCAATCATGTGTGATTGAACTTTGCTTGCTTGTTGTCCAGGCTGCATAGGTCCTTGGTATAATTCTGATGTAAACCCCCTCTTCCTCTCGGGCCACACAACCTCTCGACCTAGGATTGATCAATTTGATGGAGTTGAATTGGCTCTCAGGCTCCTGCTGAGCCCCAAAACCTTATCCTCAGGATTTTGTTTCCATCCTTATGCTCGAAATAGAGAACAATGATCTTTTCAAAACCAACATAATCCTTTAAGGTAACCTATGCCAAGTTAGGGGCCAATCCAATGATACGTGAGGAATTTCAGGACTTCTCACTCCACCTGGTGCAGGTCCAAACTCACCTAACCTTTCAGGCGCTTCTCTAAGCTTCTCATGCTTCCAAATTCAACTTTTAGGCCCTATCCCTTTTCCTTTGGCGGTGATAGCATATGACCATGGATATGACCAGGCACTTAGTCCAAGATTCAGAGTTTCGGGCTTTGAGTGTTTTAAACTCACCACAATGCCAATATCTTGAAATCTGAACTCACGAAGTTTGCAATTGACGTGAGAGGGATAAAAAATCCTCACTCTCTATTCAAATCAATGACCACAAATAGATTCAGGACCCCGTGCTTCAGGATTTCCAAAGTCTTCAATGCCACAAACCTCCAGAGTGACAAATCTCCAAAGTTTCAAATTTTCTAACACACGTCCACGACTGTCAATGGTCACGATGAACTCCGGCGCTTTTCCCTTCAGGAGTTCTCAACCCATGTGAACCCACTTTCCTTCGAAGTGTCTATCCTTTGAAGTGAAGGATATGATGAAACTTTTCCTCTACTAATGGATGACACATATGAAGTCTGGCTCTTCGACCTTCGAGAGTTCTTTCTCCACTGAACCCCATCTTCCTTCGGAGTGTTCCTACCATGGAGTGCAAGATATTGTGACACCTATGCCCACATGATCAACGACCTAGATCTACTTCGAATACCGACGACTTCGAAAGTTCTCCACCCTTTTGCACCGGCTTCCTCTGAAATGCAGGATCTTCCACCATGTGTCTCCAAATGAAAAACAAATGAGATCTTCTCCCCTACTCTGGGCTTCAGGGATTTTCAAAGTACCACACTTCAAATCCTCCAGAGTTAACGATAAATTGTCATGGGTCCTCCTACGCCAACAACTAGGATTTAGTTATGCGCTTCGAGCCTTCGGGAGTTTTGCACACTCCTCGATTGAAATCTCCTGGGGCGTTGCTGCTCTGGATTTCACAATCTGTTGACACATACATCCAAGTGCCAATGACTAGGATCTAATCCGGCCTTCGGAGCTTCGGCGATTTCGCTCTCCTAGGCACTCGAGCTATAAATACCTGAATTTTATGAATCCTGAAGGACTTTGGAAATTAAGATTCATGCAAATTACCTGAATCTCTATCCTTCGTGCTCAGATCCTATGACTGGGATCTGTCTTCCTCCTCTGCGCACTCCTCCTTGTCTGGACGTATATATTTGACGGTCCAGATCAAATATCATAGTCAATCTGATGGCTATAATAACTCCTCCCTCCTAAGCTTTGTTACTTCCTTCCAATGAAGGAACTTTGAAAAGGTTCAAAGGTTACAACCTTTGATTTGTTAGTGAGCCCGATTGCTTATATCTTGACCATGCTTATGAGAAAATGTTATCTTGAACTTGAAGCAAGTTCGTCTGCATGCACTTGTGCTATCTCTCCTGATCTTTGAAATTTCTCTGACTTCCAAAGGGTCTCAACACTTTGCTCCCTCAAAGGATTCTTGCACCCTCCTGGCACTTTGTGTACTCCTTGCACTGGCTCTATGCACACCTGATAGATCTTATAGGGTTTTCAATAACATTAGTTGTGCCTCCTCTGCAAAAATTTTTCTTACTTCTTTCGATGCAGACTGCTCAATCAAGAATCCTCATAGTTCCTTCTCTAATTTTGTTTTTGTTCTTAAAACAAGAATTCGGGTGCTAGCCCCCTTTTTCTTCGGTCCCCAAATCATGTGACTACAAGATATTATCAAGCACTAAGATGATAGGCTCTTATCCAAAAATTCAGTGCTTCAGAACTTCTGGCTTTGGAGAATTTCACACCATCTTCTCTCATTTCTTTTGAATGTCGAACTGGTGAACACACAGAGTGGGGTGGATCTACAGTCCATGGCTTCTCAGCAAATGACGACTGAGATTTACTACAGAGCTCTGGTTTCATGAGTTTTTGAAGTACCGCTGCATATATCCGTCGAAGTGCCGGACTGATGAATTCACAAACAACACATCAATGGTCTATTCCTTCTTGTTAACCAACGACCATGATCAACTACATGAATCCGAATTTGGGAGTTTTGAACTATCCATACGCTCAATTCTTCTGGAGTGTCAAGTCTCCAAACTACCACATCTGCTGCCGCGTGTCCTCTGTGATCAATGGTTGAGGTAGACTTCAAACTTTGGGCCTTTGGGAGTCTTCATACTTAAACACTTGTTGACCAAGTTCCTCTGGAGTGCCAAGTCTCTAGACTTCACGGTCTGGCACCACGCATCCACTGTGACCATCAAGGGCCCCACTAACCATGCTCCAGAAGAGTGCCACATGGTGGAATACTAGAAATGAACACATGGCCCAATAATATGGGTGACACATTTCATGTTCTAATTGGCATTTCAATATTCCAAAGGTTATTAACTCTCTAACACATGGCACACATCCCATGTGTCCACATCATCCCAGGTGACGTCATCAAGCCACAACACTTCGGGCCTTCGAAAGATTTCTCATTAGCACACTTCAATTCTCTCAAATGTTGAACTCTCGAATACGGTGATATGCCGACACATGCCTCCTTTAAAGAATGGTCTGGATCAAATCTGGACTTTAGGAGTTTTCACTCTAGCACACTCCATTTATCTCGAAGTCTCAAACTATTGAATACGTTGGTCTACTGACACATGCCTCCTTTAATGAACGGTATGGATCAACTCTGGACTTTGGGACTTCGAGAGTTTCCACTCTATCACACCTTGTTTCTCCTGAATGCTGAATTCCTGAACAAGATAATCTGCCGACACGTGTTTATTTTAACAAACGGTCCGGATTAACTCCAAACTTCAGGACTTCAAGAGTTTTTCACTCTAGCACATTCCATTTCTCCCGAAGTACTGAACTTTCGAACTATTGTGAGATCTAGGACTCACAATCACTTATGTGTAGATTTGATGCATGAGATTTTTTCTTCACCGCTATACCTTACCTCTTGCTCTTGACTCAATCTAACGGCTTTGATCTATCTTTGAACAATTCGACGATCAAGAAATTTTTCCGCATCTACGACATAGATGCCCTGTAGGAATTTAAATATTCGATGCTTTTTCTCCCTTTTATGACAAGTAACCTCAAATAGCCGGAGCGGTGAAGTCCTGAAGGACTTCAGTGCTTAACCACCATGCTTCTTTTCCCAGATATGAGGGTTGTGAAGGATCTTCCTTCTCCCAAATAGATCCTACAGTCTAAATTATAAACTTTGTGACCCAATACCATGGTTGTGTTAGTATCCTTCCTCTATAGGTTTTCTTGAACCGCTATACTTCCTGAGCTTTTGAACACAGTCCAAGTGTTCACATGGTTCCTTCCTAACACTCAGGAAAGTTCTGAACTTCAAATTTTGTTCCTCTTGACAACAATTCACTCTGAAACCTTTGCTTCAATAACCACCTATCTAGACCATCTAGGATTAGTGTTGAAACCATGAATTTGATACCATTTTGTAACATCCCCGACCACCCAGGCTGAGCCATGCTACTCTAGAAAATGCTCTAATACCATTTTGTAACATCCCTAGCCACCAGCAGGCTGACCATGCTACCTCATAGAAATAATAATTATCATCTACATATATAACAACATATTCTGCTAATACACATATTAATGCATAATAATAATAAGCCTATACATATAACATATACATGCAATACTCATCAATATAGCATGTAAAAATACACAACATGTAAATGAATAGAGGATTGGTACTTATATTTTAATTGAATTACACCAACTACATCCATACCTTCCACGAACCTCCCAGCCATAGACCACGCTGCTCATCACTCTCAGTAGTGAGTCACCCCCGAGATGGTACTAAACTCCACCAGGAAAGGGATTCCTAGGCTAGGTAGGGACAATAGAAAGTTGCATAGTACAACAGGGAGTATTTCCTCCAAGGAGCCACTTACACTCACGACTCACAGACTCTCATTCCCCACATGCCTGTCCCGCCCTAGGAGTATAAACCTTCACTATGACAGTCCATCGACTGCTGCACCTCCCTTTTTGGGGCTTCAACAGCAGGCTGGATCATGAATTCTCAGATCTTTTTAGCTACTACTGGACTCCCTACAGGAGAACTCACTTCCTTAGCACACTCTCTCACTTGGAGAGAGTTGATCACATGCCTGACAATCTTCTTCTTCTATCCATGGTCCTGAAAACCCGCTTCTTCACTTCCTCTCCTCAACACATGAGCATGGTGACAACAACAATAGAAATTGGACGTGGGGAAATGGTACTGATAAGACAATACGCAGGAAACCCCCAGGGTACAGGTGTAGTGAGGGTATCAGTTCGACTTCTGCATAGGTTTAGGGTGTTTCAGGAATTCCACAATGATGTTCCAGGGTTACTGTGTGCTTGTTGAGTGCGCTAGTCAATCGGGGTAACAGATGGAAAGCATGGTCAACCAAGAGAGAATAATGGTGAGAAACGTCAGAATGCCCAGAATGGTGAGAACGCCTCCCCATAAGTATGCATACGTCTTGGATGCGAGGAGCACGTTCCTCTCCACTTGGGACTTGTTCATCTCCCCAAAGGAACTTAGGATAAATTAATATCCTCTTTACAACCTTTAGAATAATAATTATATATTATTCTCTTGGGTTTAATCTCTTAAACTTATTCCCTTTTCCCCAATATCTAAGCCCCCTCCCTTATCCAGCCTAGTGGAGCTTAGTCCCCCATACTCTTTCTTTATGGTTGGTCTGCACGCAACAATGTATAATTTTTATTAATGATCTTCATAATTACATATACAAAAAAGGCTCATGGCCTTAGCATCCTAGGCTCTCTGACCAAATTATCACATAAGCCTCCTAGATTATTATAACTCGGCTCACCAACCTAAAAACCATGTTTACAATTCAAAATTGCAATTAGGTCTCTACTGGGGGATATTACAATCCCATCCCCTTATTTTTGCACTATCCTCAGTCCAACCTGTTTATATATATACAATTTAAAAAAAAATAAAAAATCTTCAAAAAGTTTCCAAGCTTTAGCTATTGGAAGCCTATTATCCACCTGGTGCTCTACTTTCAAGAACCAATTATGGTTTTCATAATCCATTCAGAATTCAATTACTCTATTTCATAGAGCTTCTTCAGGAAGAATTCAACTCATTTTTCCTTATTACATGCCACAATTAAGCCTCTTTGAAAGCATTGACTGGCTATAGATCCACGACATTCCATCCAGCCTTAGATATTACTGTTGATAAAGTCTCTGTAACGTATCACCTCTATGCAGGGGCTATGAATCCATCATGGAAATGGCTTCCAAAGATAACCATGACCCACAATCAATATCAACATGGTGTAGGCCAAGGTACCAAACCTCAACAACATTCCAACCAATAGTGTCTCTTCCCCACATGCCTATACAACCCAAGTAGTATGCACATTCATTGTACAACACTCCATTAGATGTACAACTTCCTTCCAGGGCTCCAACATGTCATATCATGAAGTATCAGAGCACCGTGGCTCCAGGAGTTCCAACTATCCTCAGGGGTCTCCAGGTACCCTTCAGGCCTCATACTGAGGAACCTATGCCCACACTTCTCCCTCTAGGCCTCCAACCTTTGCCAAGGCAACCTAACAAGAAGTGTACACACACTCAGATCCACCGGGGATCCATAGGGTAAGATCCATTGTCTCTAATCAACATCTTCCCCAAAGTTACTCTTTGTATCAATGTTCCAACTTTAATCAATATAATCTCATCTACATCACACACATGCAGTTATCATGAGAAAACATAAAATTCTATTTCATGATTCTTATTGGTTATTTCCATATTATGAATGCATCCTTCCTTGTGGTTTTCCACAGTCACCAAACTACATACCATTTTTCCTACAATGCTTCATCTTGCATACAACTAACAAATTGTCAGTATTTGTTGTACATCATAATTCAATTTCCATATGTACAAAATCTTATGTAGTGATCTTAGAATTTCCTGCACCTAGCAATTCAATCCTAATTACCAAACAATTTAATAAAATATAATGACTCGTCATTCTATGCATATGCATGTTCATAATTAATAACTGTAAGTTCATTTCTTCTTTTTTTGAACAAGAAAATTTTTCTGTAGTCAATGCTTATGTGACTACTTGACTTGCAACTTTCCTATTGCAATGTCTAACAATTCCTGAAATGTCCTCAACTTCACAAGTTAACAACATTTCATCTGTTAGTAACAATTATTTCCAAGCAATAATATATATGAATGTACTTACAAAAATGCATTCAACAATTGCATTTAAGTATACAATTTTGTCAGATATTGTGCATGAGGGAAAGTCTCAATGCACCTTGCATTGAATTACATAATGCTCTTTAAATCATTCATGTATCTCACCATCCATAAGTTGGAATTCTGGCCAATGTCTTGACACATTCCCCACACACTTCTTATTTTCTTCCCAATTAATTGGATGCCTTCCTTTTTGACCTAAACACTACACCAAGAATATAATTTTGTGGTGTTAATTAGTGTTAGTAAAAAGGTTGTAGTCCAAGTTTTATTTAAAGGTAGGAATATTTTGGTACCTTTGTGGTTCATAACCTTTCCATATCCATGCTTGTCATATCCAACAATGTCCCGATCTCATACATGACTAGCTTTACTGGCATTCATTCCTATAACAAGTTCTTATCTTTTATTTCTTTGGTAATTACCCCATAAACAAATTAACATGAAACTCTACTATGTCAGTGTGTGCATTCAAAGAGTAAAAAAATTTGATAACTATAATAGGCCTCTATCATTTACCACATCTAGTGGTATCCATGTTAATGCATTCAAATACTGCTATCATGTGTATCATAAAAATTCAATCAAGGAAAATTCTTACCTGGATTTCCCTTTGGTAATTATGAAACATAATTTCAAAAGAGAATATTTACCTGCATAGCTTCCATTACAAATTTGATGGTACCTGCTTAGCTGATGACAATAGAAGCTTTCCTTCTTGTTTTATGAGACTTATAACCAACACTTCAACTTTATGTTGCTTCCTTCCATATGCAACAACATTACTAGAAACAGTTGCAAACATGCAAGCATTCTTTCCTTTGGTTGTACCAACAAGACATAACATACTTGCTTCCATAGAAATTGTAGCAACTTCTTTCTCCCTGTAAAACTTTTCATTGTTGATCCTAGAAGTCTTCAATTCTTCCCTGATTCTTGAATATTCTTGTGCTCTCATTCTAGTCATTGTACATGATTCTTTCTATCCTGACCACTTTCTAGCCAATCACCCTTGGCTTCCCTTTTCGTTTCCATCCAAACCACTTTTGGTTGTCTTTTCATTTACAACCAAATACTCATCTGATATTAACCTTCAACTTTCATTTATTCCTTGGATCCTTCTATCCTGACTCATACTTGGATGAATTATAATTCCAAGCATGATGTCTTATAGAATTTGAATCTTTCAATATCCAGTTACTCTTTAGGACTAAACTTATTTAGCCCTTTCCTAACTGAATACTTTAGTACTTGACGTTTTCTTGTATTCTTCTCTTCTCTTTTCCAACTAGCCTCAAACTTGACTTGCCTAGCCAATCTCTAGCATATTGTAATAATGCATATATGTCTCCTTCTCTAGATGCATAGAATTAACTGGAAGTTCTTCTTTTACCTTACCATGATAGATTCAAGTGATACCTCCAACCTCTTGGGTTGTCACTCATGTCTCTATGCCACTTAATATGGATTCTTGTTAGGCACCATCTCCTCCGCATTCAAAACCATGCATAGAACCATTTTATTCTTCCTGGTTCCTTATTGATTTCTCTTTAAAAGTCATTTCACTTTTAAATTATTCTTGATTTGATATCTCCATGCTCTTATGGAAATACCTTCAACACCTTTGGAGTGAATCAACAATCCTCCATTATTCTAGCTTTCCTTCCTGGAGTGTTGTCATGCATTCCTATTAGCTTGATATCTATCTCATGATTTCTTCTTCATGATTTCTTCTTCCATTATCTTAGGATATTCATGGACTTGACTCCATCTGAGATTTTTTCCTTGTCTACTTTGCATACCTGCAACCACATATTACACCGATATTAATTTTTAGTAGCCCATTATTATTCGGATTTCTCTGATCCAGCTCCTCCATGAACAATTATATATTTCCAATTATGTTCTCTGAGTAATCATGGATAGTAAACACCAACTTATTTCTTGAAGAAATTTGATTTATCGTTTACATGACTGATCCTATCAGCACTAGTATTATCTTGATGAATTATTTCTTTCTCCTACCTTGTCCCATTTGACGTTTCAACCTGACATGCATATTTGACTTTTGTCATGCCATATTTGATGACCTTCATTCCTTGCTTCCACTGTGCATTCTAATAGTAATAATGGAGGTGCTATCTCCAACCTGCTTCCACTGTGCATTCTAATAGTAATAATGGAGGTGCTATCTCCAACCTGTAGGATTATTCCTTGGATATATTGTCACTTTATCCATGCATACATTATGTCCTTCTTGATATCAGATCTAAACTCTTTTATATTCTATAAAACCATCCTTTTATGGTCACCAAAAATATTCTTTTTGACTTCCTGTGATCTAAGCTACTCAATCCTCAAATATGGTTGAATACCTAGAATCCTCTTTCCAAGAACTTTCCAATGACTTCTCCCTTTATCAATTGAATTTGAGCTTTGAGTATAAATTTATGATCCTTTAAAATTTGTGTTTTTTCTCTAATGCACTTCTTGTGCAGCAGATATATTTTCTCTGAGCTAGTGGCTCTTAGATATTTGTTGGATGCTATCATAAATTTCCCAGGTCTTCAATACCTCTCCTGATGCAGGTCCAAACCAGACGAAACCAACAAGATTCCTTTCTAACCCCTTTTTCCTTCTTTAACATAGTTTTCGGGCACAAGCCCCTTTTCTTCAGCCCTCAATTTGCATGTGACATCCGTTAATAACCTGGTGCTACTAGATAGGTGCTTATCTAGGGCCTTGAGAGATTTGGGCTCGAAAACTTCAGACTCATAAATTCTTGGTACTTCATGCCTTATTTCTCTGGAATGCAGAATTTTTGAACACTCGAAGTGGGGTGGATCTACGGTCCACAACTTTCCCACATAGAATGATGAATATTTTCTATGGAACTCCAGCTTCAAGAGTTTTTGAAGTATTGTCATAGAGATCTGTTGGAGTGCCAGACTGACGAATTCACAAACAACACATTAATGATCCGCGTCCTCTTGATAACCAATGAACACCATCAACTCTGAGACTTTGGCTTTGGGAGTTCCAAACTATCCATAATCTCAATTATTCTGGAGTGTCAAGTCTTCAGACTACCGCATCTGCTACCGCGTGTCATCCATGATCAACTGTTGAGGTAGACTCTGGCCTTCGGGCCCTTGGGAGTCTTCACACCTTGAACACAATTCCTCTAGAGTACCAAGTCTTCGGACCTTGGGAAATGACGCCACACATGCTCCGAAACCAATAGTTGAGATATACTCTGGCCTTCGGGCCTTCAGGAGTTTTCATACTTAAACACTTGTTGACCAAGTTCCTCCGGAGTGTCAAATATCTGGACTGTAGGATCTAGCACCATGCTTCCATTGTGACCAATTTATTATGGGACCGATCCAGTTAAATACCTCACCAAGGTATTTAACTACTTTATGTAACCATCAGGGGCCCCACCAACCATGTTCAAGAGGAGTTCCACATGGCAGAAAACTAGAAGCAGACACATGGCCTAATCAGGTGGTTGACACATGTCACCTTCCAACTGACATAATCATCTTCGACAGGTTCTTAACTCACTAAAACATGACATACATCCCATGTGTCCACATCATTTCAAGTGACATGAGCAAGCCATGTCACTTTGAGAATTCGGGCTTCAGGGCTTCGGGAGATTCCACACTAGAACACTCCAATTCTCTCAAACGTCAAACTCCAAACAAGTTGATCTATGGAAAAGTGTCTCTATTAATGAATGGTTTGGATTAACTCCAAACTTTGGGACTTCTGGAGAATTCTCATTAGCACACTCTGTTTCTCCCGAACGTCGAACTCTCGAACAAGATGATATGCTGACACGTATCTCTTTTAACGAATGGTCCGGATGAACTCTAGACTTCGGGACTTCGGGATATTGTGCCTTAGCATAATTTGTTTCTCCTGAACGTAGAATTTAAGAACTGTTGTGATATCTATGGCTCAAAACCTCCCATGCACAGATCTGATGGCTGAGATCTGATTTTCATTGTTGTGCCTTACGTTCTTCTCTTGGATTAATCAAATGGTTCTGATCTTTCCTTGGTCAAAACCAACGATCCAGCACTTCTCCCAAAAACTATGGTGTAGATCCACTCCTGGAATTTGGAACTTAGGGCTTCGGCCCCTTTTTCTCTATAATTCATAAACTTCGTCGAAGTCACAAAGTCTGAAGGACTTGGAGGTTAAATCTCATGCTCCTTTTTCAAGATCCAATGATTGTGAAGGATCCTCCTTCTCCCGAACAAATACCATGGCCCAACACCACGGTTTCTGTGGAGTCTTTCTATGTTTCCATTCCTTAAACCATTATACATCCTGTGCTTCTGAACATAGTCCAAGTGTTCTCTCAAGGCCCTTCTAACACTCTGTACATAAAAAATCTCTAGAATTGTTTACTCCAAATTCCTCGTTTGTGGCCCATCCAGGTTCAGTGTTGAAACCGTGTGCTCTGAACTTTAATGTTTTCCATATAGACCATAATTCCTTTTCGAAAATTTTTCTTCAACTTCAACTAACATGCCCCATCCAGGCTCAATGTTGAAACCATGGCTCTGATACCAATTTGTAACATCTCAAACACCTAGGTTGGGCCATGCTACTCCAGATAATTCTTTGATACCAATTTGTAATGTCCTTAGCCACCACACAGGTCAGGAAACGTCACTTAATAAACATCTCTGATACCAATTTGTATCATACCAATCCTTAACCTGCTGGACTATGCTACATAGAGATACTTGCGGAAACATCATACACCTCCAGGCAACCTAGACCAGGAAATGCTACCCCATAGAAATAAGAATTGTCATCTACATATATTGTAAGTTTTAAACCTATGAAGTAAAGCAATTCATATATACTCTTAAGAAAAACATAATTTAATCAATGGCTCATTCACATGGTACACAGAGATATTATACCAGAAACCCTCAACCGAGAAAACCTTTCTTATATTCATTATATCGAATTTCACCATTCGCTATACAATATATAAAATGTTTTTAGGTATTCCGTAGATGCCAAAACCCTAATCCCTAAAACCAGGATTATTTTTAGTAAACTGCTAAAAATAGCAAAATCCTCTAAAAATAGCAAAAACTGCCCAAAAAAAAATATTGGGGCACTGCCTGTAACCAGGGGGGGCATACCTACGCCCCCCCTAGGACCCCCCTAGGAAATCACCTAGTGCACATGACACAAACATAGCACTAGTACGAGGGATCTTTAGACACAATTGTCATATCTGACGCACCCACACACACACATGCAAAGAA
>CBVK0100086305.1:0-12936 GCA_900067695.1 Picea abies
AAGTATGTTCTCATTCTAATCTTCCAGAAGGAAAAATTTGTTCCATCAAATAGAGGGGGCTTAGAGGCTGAAGTCCCTTCATGAATTGTCATGTTTAAGCTTACAGATATACCTTTGGATAAAAGGAACCCGCTCTGATACCAGTTGTTGGAATTACTAATACAACTGAGAGGGGCGGGGGGTGAATCAATTGTCTTTGAGCTTAAACAATTTTAACTCTATTAAAATATTCTTAATCTTTCTTCAAGTGATCATCAACATTATTCAACATATGAATAATAAAAGTAAAAAGCATCAGTCACACATAAGGTATACACAGAGACAGATTTTCACAAGGAAACCCATAAAGGGAGAAAACCTCTTCTTCTTTGAAATGATAGGCAGTCTTTTAAGTTCTGTACATCATCTTTAATTGAGCACCAACTCAATGTGAGGCTGCTACCTCTATTTTACAAGCTACAACTTGTTTGAGAGCACCAACTCTCTGGTTTCTCTAGCACCCACTAGAAGGAAGCACCAACTCCCTGAATATTCCAGCACCAACTGGATGGAAGCACTAACTTCCTAAATGTTCCAGCACCAACTGGATGGAAGCACCAACTTCCAGTTACACAGGCTCCAACCTGTATAACAGAGAACACTTGCTCTCCCTTGCACCACCCTTCCACCCTGGTTTCTCTGGCTGCAACCAAATGGAAGCTACAACTTCCTCTGTTCAAGCTTCCACTTGAACCTCTAAGGACAACAATCCTCCCAAGCACCTCCCAACCTCCCTAGAATATGAATGGCTAAATAAACAATCAACTTTACATATAAATCAGTTCTTACCAATCTTTCTTTGTTCTGTAAATCTGGTCTTCTACACACTGTTGTGCTGCTCTTCTCTTCCTCTTTCTGTTCAGCAGGTATGCTCTGCATCAACTCATTCTCTCATTATGCTCTTCTTCAACTTGTTCTGTCATTCTTCTCTGCTTTTTCTCTTTATGTCATTCTTCTCTTCTTCTGCTCTTTCTGTCATTCTTCTCTGCTTTTACACTTTCTGTCGTTCTACTCTGCTTCTGCTTTGCATTTCATCTCACTCTGCACATTTTCTAAGTCTCATGCTACGCATCCTCTCATTTTCCCTTTCTTACTATTTCATTCATTTTCCATCCGGAACAACCAACCATACAAAGTCTATCTTATTTTATTTTATACACAACTACACGACGGTTCAACTTCCCAACTCCTTAGGAAAAAGAAAGACAACTGTCCGAGCAACTGAAACGCTAGCTGATTTGCAATCATCAGTCCGTTTCACTAACAGATTCGTAACTGAGGGGTTAACTGTGAGAGAGAACAATAACCTTCTGATCATATTCCAATTTATCCGTACCATTGGATGAAATTTATTAATCTTGCCTTTAAATCGAGTTTCGACATTTTGACATTCCTGATGTTCAATGTTCTTGTCACTTACAAATCCCGATCCATGAAATTCTGTAAAGAAGTCGAATCAACGATCCAGATCATATCTTGATCTGATGGTTCAGATTACATCGCGATTTCGCATATCGCAATATCAGGATTCCTGATGTCAATAATCTTTGACATGTCCAACTCTCAATCCCTGAAACTCTGACAAGGGCTGGAATCAATGGTCCAGATTCAACCTTAATCTGACGGGTCAGATTACATCGCGATTTCACATATCACGATATCGGGATTCCTGATGTCAATAATATTTGACATGTCCAACTCTCGATCCCCGAAACTCCGACAAAGACTGGAATCAATGGTCCAGATTCAATCTTAATCTGACGACTCAGATTGCATCATCATTTCACATATCGCGATATCAGGATTCCTGATGTCAATAATCTTTGACATGTCCAACTCTCTATCCTCACAACTCTGACATGGTGTAAGTCTGCTGACGTCACATGTGTTAAATAACTGCCACGTGTCACCCTGATTCATGACTTACATGTGCTTGGCATGTTGAATCAGTCTGACACTTGTCATTACTTGGTTGTGCCACATGTTCCTAGCTGACGTGGTTTGCTGACGTGAGTCGGATCGATGGTTCATATGTGATCTTGATTTAACGGCTCAGATTATGTCGGGATTTTTGATATCGAGAAATCAGGATTTCTGTTGCATTGTTTCTTTGACATCTCCAACACGTGATCCTTGAAACTCTGACATGGAGTTGGATCAATGGTTCAGATGTGGTCTTGATTTGATGGCTCAGATTATGTCAGGATTTTGCATATCGAGAAATCAGGATTCCTATTGCATTGTTTCTTTGACATATCCAACACGCGATCCTTGAAACTTTGACAGGGAGTTGGATCAACGGTCCACATAACCCCCTGAGATGGACGGTCCTCCTACTTTCGGGATTTGTGAGCCCTCTACTCCTTGCACTTTTAAAGATCATGTAGGTTTTCCTCAATCCAACGGTGGTCAGACCCTCTGCTCAGATATAACACCTGAGATCTATCCTCCTCTTCAACGTGCTCTTCTTGTCTTTATTCAGATCTGACGACCCTCATGCTGTCGGGAATTTTGGATGGGATCCAACGATCAAAAATGCTTCTCGGGCCTTCGATCATTTTGTCAATGTTGCGTTGCCTTCGATCATTCGATCTTCCTAGACTTATATTTTATTTGCCTATTGATCATCGCTGTTGTACTCAAGCCATCATTACTTATGTACTTGCCATCAATGACAAGCATTCACTGTCTGTTAAATATTTTCCATTCGCTGTCTGTTAAATATTTGCCAACAGTTTCCTCGTCCAGAACACAGTCTATGTCGAAGTCTCCTATTCTTACTTCGATTTTCTCTTTGTTTTTGAATATTTATGATAAACTGACATCTTTATGCCCATTCAGAGTTTCTTTCATCTGTATTAATATTTTTTCTGATTCTTTCCTGGGTTTTGCTATTTCTGGATCTGCCTTAAGGATTTGTTCATGCATATTCATTCTTTCAAGATTAGCAATCATTCTAGGGAAATCCAATACTCCATGGTCAAAATATTTGCAACAGAGACAACTAAGTTTTCCACCAAATAATTCCTTAGCTAGATGTCTCAGTCATTTGCAACTGTAACATAGGGTTAATCCTCTCTTCCTTTTAAATGATCCCCAACCTTTTCTGTACTATGCACCAGGATCATGGTAGCTAGCCTGCAAAAAATTCTTTGTAGGATCCTGCATCCATTTGTTAGTCCAAACATTATTTGTATGCATAGGTATAACATATCTATCATTGTACTTATCATATCTATTCATATCAAGATTTCTTTCATCTATTAATGCCCTAGTTTCCAAGCTAGGATATAATCTATCAAACATACCTAGATCCATATTCTAGAAACAAAAAAATTTCACTTATTTTACTTCTACAGAGCACAAAGCTTTCAGATCTAAATTTTTTTAACTATTATTACCTTTATTAGAACACCAAGCTTACAGATCTTACCTCTTTTCTTCAGAGACTTCCACTTTTACCTTTCTTAGAGCACAAAGAATTCATATCTCACTTATTTTTATTTAGATCTATCCTTTCTTCTTTATCATAGAGATTTTCAGATCAAGTTGATCACTGTGTGCTAGGGTATAGGTCCTCACACATAGATTTTACAGTTTCAGGAAAAATCTTTGCACAAAGCTTCCTTTTCCTTAGTTCCCAACAATCATAGTTTTAGGTCCTAGCAATAGAACCATTTGTTGGCACAGGGGTAGACCCAGTGTTCAATGCTACAACATCGCACCAACAAAACCCTAACTACCAACCCTTTCGGAAACACCTGTGAATTAGATGAAGTCTCACCCGAGGTAGAGGTAGGGGTGGTTGCATTACTTAGGTGTATGGAACCTTAGTTGGGACACAGATCTGTGGTTGTATCACTTTGCATGCACTTAGCATAGATCATTCATCAATATTCCACTTAGATCTACTTCACCACTATAACAGAGCATCACAACATTCACTTAGGTATATATTATTTTAACACTTAGCAAAAACAAGATGGATCATATTTGGTAGACCAAGCTATTAGCATATTCATACACATCTTATTTGGCATTCATTTACATCTCTTGAACTACGAATAAGAAAGTCTATATAATCACATCTAAGCACTCAGCAATACAAAACATTTAAGAAGAAACACAAATCACAACACACAGTATTTACGTGGTTCACCCCCACCCTAGGGCTACGTCCACCAACTCTTCTTATTTATTAGCTTTAGTCAATCAGGTTACAACATAGAGCTATCAAAATCCTACTCCTCATAGGACAGGAGATCTGCACGGACCTTTCTAGATCCTCCTTCCTTGAGTAGATCTAGCACAGAGCCTCCTTACAATCTGTGCACTCAACACTTACAATACTTGCACTCAGCTCTACAAGTCAATCACATAGATAAATTCTAGCACTAAGGCCTTGGCTAATCTTCTCCTCTACTTGCATCACCTAGGTATCTATTTATACATTACAAAAGTGGTCCTAAGCGTGGGTAAACCCATGGGCCGACATCTCTTTCCCATTACATTGTCCCAAAACCCAAAAGGGACCCAAAAAGTGGGCCGCGATCCCATGATCTCTTCTTCTCTTGGTGCTCCATCTTCGACAGGATGTCGAAGTCCCAAAAATGGTCAAATATGACCAAGTATTCCTCAAAACTTGGTCAAGGGCTAACACATCCTGTCAGAGACATTTATTATGTAGATCAAGGAATCCACTACATATTTCCATTGATGAAAGTGTTGGCATTGGCATCCTCATTTCTAGGTACAAAGGTTAAGTAAAAGAAGGGTGCAACCTGCAAGAGACATTTTTTATGCAGATCAAGCAGTAGGGAAGTTCATCGTGGAGTGTAATACTCTTCCTAGAAGCTAGTTGCGGAGATTCAAGTCACAGTTTCTCTCTATACGTTTGGAGGACCAAAAGTTATTTTTTGGGGGAGGTATGATCCAGAAGGATCTCCACACAAGGATTCATTACTTTTCACACCACGAAGATCATTAAAATGATGATTGATGATAGGTGACATAGTTTAAAATTAATTTTTAATGATTCATATTGTAATAATTATTAATATTTTTTGAGCATAACCTGCTCATATATTTCTCATTTAATTTGTAGAAAGGAAATTAAAATTAAGTGTGAGAATCTACCTCACAAATTAGTTTCCTAGTTTTAAGGGGAAGTTGGGAGTCTCATGAGTTGGTTTGGAATTCTTCCTCATTTTATTACTAGTGGTTTCCTATTCTCAAGGGGAAGTCAAGATTGGTTAAGATGCTTTCTCATTTTTTTCCTTGAGTTGTTATTAGATCCTAAAATTGTGGATCTTGTCTCCTTGAATTATGGAGAGAGGGAAACTATATAAATTGTTTATGTAATCATTGGAAAGGATCCCCCCTTGAGTCCCCCCTTGGAGAGAGTGAACTTTTTATCGAGAGGAATGCAGTCCTTCTGGTGTATGAAGAAATGTCACTTATGTGAGAGACTTAAGTTCTCTTTGTATAAGAGAAGGATGCTCTAGGATTTTCTCCCTGTAAGGAGCATGTGCCATATTTTGTGAGAATTTTTCAACCCTTCTAAAGGAAGGATAATAAATCAATTCATATTCCAAGCAAATCCGAAGACGTAGCCAACAAAGTTTGGTGAGCTCCGTTAACACATGAGTGTCAAAATTATATGTGTGAGTTTTTATTTACATTATCACTTGATTAAATAAAGATTTTAATTTCACATATGCACATAATTATGACAATTTTCTCATGTTAATATTCAATTCTTAATGATTATTTTCTCAGGTTCACATGCGATTAAGTTCCAGTAAAAGGTCCTCATTGTAGGATTTTTGTAGAGAAAGATCCCACAGAAAATCCTGGATCAAAAAGATATTTTGTAGTTGAAGTTTGTAAACAGTACAAGTATTTGTTTTCATTCTTTGAAAAAATAGGAAGAGACATTTGATTTCCTTTCCTTTATGCATCATTCACATTTCAATTATAAGTATAACCCATTAGGACGAAACTGTTGAATTATTGAATTCCTTCCATTTCAAAGAAGTTGAAGCCTTCGAAGGATTTGATACTAAAGGAATATTTTCTTCCCATTTATCTTCAATTGGCTATAGTAACACTTTTTCAAAAATTCCATAAATCACAGAGGGAACTGGTGATAACGACCCTAATATCGATAGAGGAATTTACAAAAAAGAGAAACAAATTTGTGATCATGATTTGGTCACACAGTTCAATTTAAGCACCCATGTTTAAAAGGAAAAATTGAAGAAGGAACATCAACAATAAAAGTGTAAGAAAAGAGGAAAAACTAAGACTAATGCTCATACTAATTCTATTCCCCTCCCACAAAAAAGTTCCTACTCTAACCAAAGAAGCCAAGAGATTAGTGTGACTAAAGGAAAGAATAATGAAATATGTGTGGGAAGAGATGATGGATATGAACCCCTTTATTTCAACAGGGATAAAACTAATATTGTTGGACAAACAAAGAGAAAATGGAGTAATAGTAACACAAGTTCTCAAAACCCTGAAGTCCTAAGAGATGATTTAGTTGATATGGGATTTGATAACAACAACCAAGTGCCCAAATGGGTGGCATTACAGATCATTGAAAGTAAATAATTAGAAGAGGAGTTGGCCCATGAGGGACCAACGGTTTTTTAGGAATAGTCTTTGACCTTGCACAATATTAAGTATAATAAAGAGGCCCGAGAATTGTAGATAAACAAAATTCATGTTAAAAATAATAAATTTAGGTAGAAATGGAGTTCAAAGGTGGATGTATTTGAAGTAGGACCTTCTAGAATACTCAAATTACATTTGACCACTAGAGATTCTCTGGCCCATTCTATTACAGAATATGAATTAGAGAATATCAAACAGAAGAATAGGATAAGTGAGTTGGAGGACACTCTAAGTCTGAAAACATTATTTGTTGAACCATTATCTATTATGGTTCTAGAAACAACTCCACAAGACACACCATGTACATCCTCTCACTAGTAAATTTGGATCATTTTGCGATGACTATTTCGACGCTCTTGTGATGAATATTGGGTCTCCCAAATGTCGCTTCACACGATGTGACAAGTGTGACAAACCTGAAACAACTTCACAAGAGAGACGACATTAGGAATTTGTCACAAAAGTGACAAAGAAGAGATATCATCGCCAGAGAAAAAAAGTAGGGAAATCATCGAAAGAGCGATAAGGAAGGGAAATCGTCGCAAGAGAGACTAGGGATGAAAATTGTCATAAGAGAGACAAGGTAGGGAGATCATAGCATGAAAAAAAAACAGGGAGGTCATTGCAAGAGCGATAGGTTATATTGATCATCGCAAGCGCGATAATATAGGGAGATCATCACACAAGTGACAATATAGGGAGATTGTCACAAGAGAGACAATCTTAAGAAATCTTGCAATGAATTAACTATCGAAGGGATAGTTGCTAGAGCGACGAGAAAAATGTATCTTGCGATGAAATTGATATACAATTGTTCATCTATTGTATAGCAATTTCATCACAATATTTCTTGAGGTCGTCGCTCTTGCGACGAATTATATTTATTTAAAAAATAAAATGAAATTTGATTCCCTTATTCACACAACTTTTGGGTGGTATATCTACACTCTATGCATGCACATAATGGGGGAAATATCTATGATAACCTCTTTTGGTCAATTTCAAGGTTTAACTAGGTCGATTCCAACAAGTTTGAGGTCATGTGATGATGGAAAGGAGATTCAAATGAGGGTTATGCCAATTGTGATGTATTCATGTGTAACTACTAAAAATAGTGCAAGTGAGAAATTTTAAGGTGATGACACCCTCATCCTCAAGACTATAGCCTATTAATGAATGTCACCTACAATTATACATGTGTAGGATTTGTCAACTATTTTGGGTGAAACACGGTGCTATGATTTCACACTAAGGAGGTCCTTCAAGTGAATTTGTTTCATGGATAAAGTGTTGGTAAGCATGTGAAACATAAAAAAATTGTTTCCATGCTAGGAACCAATTGGTCCTAGTAGAAGGAGGTCATTCACACATTCTCTTGTGGAATTGCTACATCATAACATAGCTTGTTGGAGTCACACTGAACAATAAAACTAGAATTCTACTTGGATTCGTTAACATCCAAGATAGATTATATCCAAGTATTAAAATGCAAGAGACTTTCACTCTAAAGATGTGAATGAATTATGAGTGAAGAGTTCAATCTTAATATTGCTTAGATATTAGAGTCAATGAGGATACTTTTGTAATGAAGGAAAAATAAAGCTAGGAACTAGAGATAAATCCATAGCAAGAACTCGAGCCAATAACGAAATCCAACATTCATAGTTAGATCCATGTTCAAGATAAACAGAAAGATGACACATTGTTCTAGATTGGTTTATTTAAAATAAAAAATAAAAAATTGATGCCCTTATTCATAGTATGTTGAGCCAATTATAAAAGGATTTTTGAGCAAAAACAATTGCCAAACATATATAACATTCATTAATAAAAAATCACTAATAAAACACAAATACAATATTGAACTACAATATACCCTAAGAAATACTAAACCATATAAAAACTATATACAATGAAAACAGTTAACAACCAAGCATTTAAAAATAGTTGTGTTTTTAAGCACAAGGAGGGAAATGTTCTCTAATTTACAATGGTGCCATTAGTCATTTTTTTGTACTTATGATACTAGTGCACAACTTCTTGCTCTATTTTCACCTTTTATATTTTTTAACCTATGTTTTGATATGAATCTAAACACCGATTTGATATTTCAAATCTGATATGAAAGACAACAATGACAAGTCTATCATCTAGGCATCCAAATTTTGTGCTACTTGTGTACTAAAGTGGATGAATGATGAAACAATAGTTTGAAAATTCAAAGATATTATTTTCTGATGTTAGTTTCCTTTCTTGTTTCTTGAGACTTCCCCATTTCCTGGAGTTTCCCACATTTTGTGTTGTTTTCTGTAAGATGTCTATCCCATGTTTCCTTTTCTAGGTGGGTTCCATTTACAATTCAAGGACACTTCTAGTCGAAGATAAATAATAAAATGATATTTTCCACAAAAAATGCAAATTTTAAATTTATATCTGGCAGGGCACATGGATAACCAAGACACAATATTCTATTTAACTATCCAGATTATGAATCAACAGTTGCACATAAAGAAAAAGCAAGCCTTTTCTAGTACTCATCACTCTTGTCAATGACAGGTCGGGAATCAATTATAGTTGGGTAGTGGATAACTGCATTGACATGACCTTCTTTACAATGTTTAAAGATGACTAGATCAAAGTAAAAAATAGCAATTAGGGTTTAACATGGTTTCACATATAATTAACATCCCATTATAACAATTGGAGTTCATTGATGGGGGTCATAAATAATCAAAATTAGTGATTTTAAAGGGAAGCACAACTTTTGGGTGGTATATGTACACTATATGCATGCACATAATGGGGGAAATATCTATGATAAACTCTTTTGGTCAATTTCAAGGTTTAACTAGGTCGATTCCAACAAGTTTAATGAGGTCATGTGATGATGAAAATGGGATTCAAATGAGGGTTATGCATGCCAATTGTGATGTATTCATGTGTAACTACTAAAAATGGTGCAAGTGAGCAATTTCAAGGTGATAACACCCTCATCCTCAATACTATAGCCTATTGATGAATGTCACCTACAATTATACATGTGTAGGATTTGTCAACTATTTTGGGTGAAACAAGGCACTATGATTGCACACTAAGGAGGTCCTCCAAGTGAAGTTGTTGCATGGATAGAGTGTTGGTAATCATGTGCAACATAAGAAAATTGTTTCCATGCTAGGAACCAATTGGTCCTAGTAGAAGGAGGTCATTCACACATCCTCTTGTGGAATTTCTACATGATAGCATAGCTTGTTGGATTCACAGTGAACAATAAAACCATAATTCTACTTGGATTAATGAACTTCCAAGATAGATTGTATCCAAGTCTGCAAATGAAAGAAAATTTCACTCTAAAGATGGGAATGAATTTTGAGTGAAGAGTTGGGTCTTAATATTTCTTAGAGATTAGAGTCAATGAGGATACTTTTGTAATGAAGGAAAAACAAATCTAGGAACTAGAGATAAATCCATAGCAAGAACTCAAGCCAGTAACCAAATCCAACATTCATAGTTAGATCCATGTTCAAGAGAAACATAAAGATGGCACATTATTCTAGATTGGTCCTCTAATATTTTGGAGACCAAAAAGCCTCTCAATGGGGAGGCCTAATTTGAAATGGATCTGAACATGGGAATGATTGTAAGAATCAATACCTACAAGTGTAATTTAAAAATTAATGAAGGTTATATAATAAAGGACAATGCAAATTTTATAAATTAAATGAGACAAAGAAAGAAAAGTAAAACAAAATAAAATATAAAAATGAAAATAGGATCAAAAGAGAGAGAGAGCAATGAAAACTAAAGGGTCAGTCTCTTGGCCTTCTCATTACCCCTAAGATCTCCTATTCGTCCTTGTGACACAAATCTCAAAGGGTATTTTGGCGAAAGAGGAAAGTATGCACAAATATCCATGAGTTACATTGTAACCAAAGATTCTCAAAATGAGAATTGAGTAACCATTGAAATTTGTTTTTCCCATTTGGGTTTCTAGAGTAAACATTGTGTCATTGTGTGACATCTCATTTATGTTAAATTAATGGAATATAAGTTGGATTAGATTTTAATTAAAAGAACAAGAAACTTGTGAAGGTATTGTGAATTATATTCTAATGGTTGGTGAATCCTATGTACATGTCAATGATAAGAATGGGTATTGTTTTATTGAGATAAGTTATTGGTTATCCAAACACTACAAAGAAATATGATATCATTATGATAATGATTGTTGCTCTGAATTGGGATAGAGACAGATGTGTTTCAATGCTGGGAGAATAAAGGTTGAGTAAAGCTTGAGTGTTCTAGTCTATATAGATATCTTTATCTCTTGGAGTGACATATTGTGTTTGTTGTTGGAATAAAATTTATTATCTTGGAGAAGCTCACTAATTCTCAATACTAGAGCCTTGTATATTTTGTTGTTGGGGTGTTGATGAAAATTTTATTGTTGGGTTTCATAAGATTGTGGAGAGAGCTAGCACATACCTCTATGAGTGTAGCACTGCCAAGCTACAACAATTTTTGTACAATAAGAGCTTAGAACTCTATCACTCCATTTAACCTTTTACTTCATGTTTGTATCCAACTAAATGTTCTTTTTTAAAAAGAGAGAGGTGAATGAAGGAATTGGAAATGGGATTGTTCATTCATGAGGGATTTTTTCCCAAACAAAGTTGGCATGTTTTTTATTCAATTGGATTTTGATAACAACACATTGCAAACACAAAAGAACTCAAGCCTTCAAGGAAATAAGCATATCCAACCCTTGTGTTCCTACTTAGTGACAATACCAATGTAAATATTGATATCTTTGTATAATTCTGAGAGTAAAGAACATAAATTTGATATGATGTCGAGATGGTTCAAGGTAAAAGACAAAGTCCAAATCCAGATCCTTGAGAGTTGTTGTTTCTTCAATTTCAACTTTGTATGTTGAGCGACCTTAAGATGAAACTTTTAGATCAAAGCGTCTATGTATGTGCCACTCTGAGAAGAACATATTACCTATAACTATAAAATGAACATGTTCAATTTCCCATTTCAATTTATTAGAGATGATATTTCAACTTTACAAGGACTTGAAAAAACAATTTTGCATTGGGTAACACTGTAATACACGGTCTTAGAGATAACTACTGCAATGAGAACATTTTTAAATACTCTAGACCTTGAAAACAAATCTTATTCATATAATTTTTAAAGATCTATATATAGTTAAACCTCAAATATTGAAATGTTATCTTGGAAAATAAGGACAATCATATGACATTGGATGTAGAATAAGAAACCTAATAAAATACCTTATGCCCTCCAACTAGCTTGACAACATGTAGGCCAAAAACATTAGTAATCAAAGTGCTTTCATATGTACGAACGTGATCATAATAATTTGGAATCATTCGAAGAAGTACTTGTAAATTGGTTGCATGAGCATGTCATATAAGATAAGACAATTTTATTTATTTCCAACAAATGACCACAATAGTAGGTCAAAAGGGACTAAAAGTGTTAAGAACCAAATATCAATATAGCATAGAAAAACCTTAGAATAAGTACTCAACGCCTTGAAAAAGAGAGAATTTCAGATAATAAGCCTCTTCAAGGGGGCAACCTCCTTTTACCACACATAAATGTTCAAGTACAAGATGATTCCAAATGAAAATGTCTCCTTGGTATATATAATAGACTAGGAGGTATAATTACAACTAATGGAATAAAGCCGACATAAATAAAATAACATTAATAATGTAATATGCAACAATTAAGGGGTAATGAGCCAATATTAGGGCTTAACATGCCCCTCCCCTTGAGACAAGTGTTTTCTGCAATGCTTGAATAAATATGGATGCTTCTGTATAAAAGACTCATCTTCCCAAGTGGAATCTTCAGCCGGTAGTTTCCTCCATTTAATAAGATAATTTGAAATGGACTATTCCTCAGCGGGTGAATTCTTGTGCCAGTGATGGCTTCATGATCCAATATGATTTTTCCTTCCTCATCAAGTTCTGGAAATATAGTTTGAACCAAGATCTTGTCGCCTATAGCCTTCTTTAAGCATGAAACATGGAAAACTAGGTGTACTCGTGAAGATGCAAGCAACTCCAATTTGTATGCCATAGTACCAATCTTTTGCAACACCTTATAAGGACCATAGTACTTTGGTGATAATTTATTATCCTTCTTGGCTTGCTTGAGGGACATATGTTTGTATGGTTGTAGTCT
>CBVK0100086310.1:0-15165 GCA_900067695.1 Picea abies
CTCTTCCGATCTCACCAGCTCTGTACAGGTCATTAATGCGATGCGTGGCGATGGTAATCCCACCACCTTCGCACGCATGGAGTTGATTTCGGTTGGCGATGGTAATCCCACCACCTTCGCACGCATGGAGTTGATTTCGGTCTCGTCGAGCATTCAAACTATTGAAACCCTATCGTATTCACTCTGTGCATTGTTCATGCGGTGTGAACCCTACCATGAACAGAGGTTATGGCTCCTGTTGTGAGGGCCGAACCTAATGGATGCCAAGCTCTGTTAACATTCGATGGTGCATACAGCGACCTTGAAGAATTTGGGTGGCTTTCGTTTATAAGGAAGTTTGATGGTTTTAATATCTCTATTGCTCGACAATTCGCACTGTCATTTGACGGTTGCCGAGCCAAAGTTGGAGATGTCCAGCTTGAAATCACCGAACAATCTCTCAGCCTGGCAACTAGTTTGCCTGTCAAGGGACAGAAATGGTCCAAAAGCTACAAAGTAAACGATGTCCCGTGGACATTGTTATTTCGGTCTCGGACAGTGAGGTCGTGCAACAAAGGTTTACCTGCGAAGAAGTTGAAACCCCGCTGGTATGATCTCTTGATGATTCTCAAGCAATTCGTCACTTGTGAAGGCAGGTATGGATTTGTTTTCCTGTTTCATCTACGATTGTTGATGGTATTCATGGGTTTCGAGCTAAGAATGTCGCATTATCTGCACCGAAGTTTATTTAAAATGGCTAAGAAGTATAAGCGAAGTCAGGCTGACACTAGCCTCTTCCATGTTGGGTTGATTAAAATGCTGGTTGTTTATGAATTGGGTGTACGTCGAGATTCCTGGCACGATTTCCTCAACCGCAATGGTTTTGAGGAATCAAGTCCTCCACAGGTCGATAAGCCTGTGGTATCCGAGAGTAAGTCTACCCCTGTACCCTACAGTGTTTTACTACCTGAACCTAAGCCCGACTCACCTGTGAGTTCACCTATGGCTGTGACTAACGTGGCTAAGCCCATAACAACAAAGGCTAGGGTGAAGACTGCTGCTAGAAACAAGAAAACCGCAAGGATGATCTCTCGCATGGAGAGAAATAAGTCCAAGCCTCCTACCAAAACAAAGCCTGCCATGATCAGTGAGGACTCTGATTCGAGCATTGAGCATTTTCTAGCTGAAGAGGGCTTCTGTGGTGAAGAAACTCCTTGTGATTTCGTAGATAACTTGCCTCCATGTCTTCGGGATAACCCTGACTATCCGGGTATCAAGCCATCTCGTGAAACCCTCGGGGAATCATCAAAACCCCCTTTTGCTCAAAAGGTTGCTTCACCTTGCGACCAGTGTGGACTGTGGTTAGAGAGATACTATTTGGATGTCCCTAAATTGCAATAAAAAATTTACGATTTGGAGAAACAAGTGGCATTGCTCACTGGTCAGGATGCAAAGGGGCGGCCTAGTGATAAAAATCAACGGACTGCTGGATCAATCTTGTTCAAAAACGTTGAGTCTGCTACTGCAGTGGTCAATTCAAGATTGACATAGTTCCAGCAACTGTAATGGTATAGTTTTCCCTCTTTTATACAGTGTCAGCATAAGCTTTGTTTATATGTTTGACTTGCTCTGTCATGCATAAGTTTTATCGATTTAGTTGGATTGGTTGTGATTAAATTTAGTTTGATTCATCATAATCGAATTTGAATATGTTGTCATTTAAATGGTTTTTCTATTCTTGGAACACAAACGATATCTCTGTTCGATTTGATTATATCTTGCGCAATAACATGAGCCAATTGGTTGACTGTGTTAATTACAATTTCTATATTGAGACCGATTCGTATGTCATTTGTTCCATGATCAAATTTCGAATGGATAACAATTGGTACGATGTGAGTTGTATCCCGATGATAACGAGTGTTTGATTCGATTGCAGGAATGGGTTAATTGTATCAAATCTTTTGATTTGTTTTTATAATTAAATGCCCTGCTCATTGACTCTGTCAAAACCCTGTGTATCGACTATGTAGTGATCTAATATGATGACTGTTGAATCGATATTTGTGGAGATGGTCCAATTACATTGGGAATAATTCATACATGTGTTTAATAGAATGATATCAATCTGCTGTTGTGATTTTAATTAGTCGATTACAGTTGAATTCACTTGTGGATTATTTGAAACATAACACGGGAAGACTGTGATTGGATTCTATGGATACAACGATGTATGAAATCATTAATGATTTCTATATTGATAATGATATGAATCATATGATAATGATGGTTTTCATCTCATACGATTTTGTTTGTTATTGATGACATTCTTGGAACCTTCTTATTGAGATTTGGTTCGATTTTTAGAACAATTGGAAAAACAGAGCATTTCTATTTTGTATCGATTGTATCTCTACTCTGTCCCGATTGTATGATTTTTGTTTTTATTTGATCTAATCATTAGTAATGTGTTGAGTAATACTAAATGATTAGGTTCGATTTGATTTGATTTATATCTGGTAATTTTACTATTTTAGACCAGCTACAGAATCAAACGATTCTGTAGCTGAGTCTATAGAATCAATTTTGTTATTATTTTCTAAATAAAACAATCTTCTAACTTGATTCTGGTGTCTATTGCAGGATAATTCAAATTTGCAATGGATACTATGGGCAGTTAGGAGATGATCTACAGATTTCACTTGCATTTTAGTTACTTAGTTTAAGGGATTTTGGGGATTATTCCCAGATTTTGTAAAACTGTTTACTATTATTCACAAGGATGTTTTACCTTGTGAAAAACTTATTTAAACTTATGATTTTGTAATAATCAACAATCCTAAGTTTGGGAGAACAAGGATATGTAATCTTGATTCAAACTAGAGCAGAATTGATGCATTGTTATAGCTTTTGCTTCTCAATACATTGACACTTTGTTCTAAGTTTGGTATATCTTTTTGGTTTCTAGTTTAGTATTACTTTGCTATCTAAATCGAATTCAAGTGATATAATTTCTTATTATTATGCATTCCTTGTTAGTTCCAATTTGATAGAAGACATAACAGTTAAAGGATTCTGCTTATAAATGATAGCTTTGACTTCTTTATGAATTGAATTATCATATATGAATTTGCTGCATAGTAGGTTTTCCTCTTGCATGAATTCATAATCTGAAAACTGTTATGATTTCTTTTATGTCTTGTTTGTCCTGTAATTTACTTCAGGAAGCATCATAGTTGATCCTTTGAGAGAAGCTTAAGGGCTAAACGGTGTGAATTTCTTCCGCCAACCAGCTTACGAAGCCATCATACACAGGACAAACTTGGAGCGTTTCCAGGTTAATTAGTTAGATGTTATTCGCTTCGATTAATTAATAGTTTAGTTAGATTTAGATTAGATTATTTAATTTCAGTTAGCGTTCTTTCTGTTTCATAAACATAAAAGACAAAAATAGATTCTTGGTTGTCTTAGGGCAGCGAACACATGAGTTTTGCAAGTTTTAATCAAATCTGTAATTTGTCCATATTGTATATTTGTGAATAAAGAATGATCATAGCTGATAATTAAGTAGTTGATTTGAGTTATTATAATTACAGTTAGTATGTTGTAAATATATAATAGTTAATAGTTTATAGTTAGATTAGTATAGTTAAGTTAAGTTTGTTTTTATTAGTTTCTAGTTTCCTTAGTTTAGAATATTTAGCTCATATCACTTTCTCTTTGGTTTCCTTACGAGACCTTAGAGCGGCCAATGGAGCTGTTAAACTCGTCAGGGTGGTCCATACCAAACGGCTTGGGTTATTTAGACAACCTCGGACCGGTTCCACTCTTCCAGTTGACGGATGGACTGTTTCTCCCGTCAACAAGACCCACATTTGAAGAAATTGAAGTCTTAACTCTAGGAAGAAAAGCAACACAAAAATACAGTATAGGCGCATCTCAAGCTCCTACCACCTATTGAGAGGATGACGAGATCCCAGGAACAATGCATTGCCCAACAACTCCTTCTTACCTTGCAAAACAGAGTGATGGAAGTCACCGAGAAAGTCTAGTCAAGCCAAAATGCGGCCTAGCTATTGTTCAAAGAAATTGAAGGCCAAGGAACACTACTAGAACAAGTAGTTGTTATAGTCAAGCAACAACTACAAGGACCTATCAGCGAAGTGGTTGTTCAAGAATTTGCTGAGCAAGAAGCAGTAGCACAGAGACATGTCAAAGTAGCTCGAGCCAAGATTGAGACTTTTGAGGCAAACTTACCTAGACCTGAGTGACTTGGGACAAGTCATAGGTGAGTGTTGGAGGCCTGTTTTCCCTTGACCAAGTTTTGAGGAACACTTGGTCATATTTGACTATTTTTGGGACTTCGACAACTTGTCAAAGATGGAGCACAAAGTGAAGCAGAAATCATGGAAGTTAGATCCCTTTTTGAGTTTTTGGGGATAATATAATGGTAAAGGGATGTTAGCCCATGGGTTTTCCCACGCTTAGGCCCACTTTTGTATGTATATATAGATGTCTAGGCCATATAGAGAAGTAGTGGATGATATATCTATGTGATGTAGGCTAAGTGCCAAGAGTTGAATCTGTGTGATCAAGGCTTTGTGCATTTTGTGTAAGACTTGCAGAGCTGAGTGCAAGTCCCTGTGAGACATTGTAGAAGGATTTGTGTTGCGGTGCAAGGCAGAAGGATCTGGTGAGTTGTGTAGATATTCTGTCCTATGCAGAGTAAGGGTTTTGAGGTTTTGTGCTATAACCTAATCAACTGAAGCTAATAAAGAAGGAGACTTTGTGGACGTAGCCCAAGGGTGGGGGTGAGCCATGGTAAATCTGTGTGTTGTGCTTTGTGCCTTGACCTGATGTGTTTGTCTCTTCCTTTTCTAGGTGCTTTTGATATATTTAGATAGATTTGTTTATGCTTTGTGCTTCTGAGATATGAATGAATGTTAGATCTGGTATTTAAGACGCTTAGTTCTTGATCTGTCGAATCTAATCAATATTGTTGTGGCTAAGTACAGAATTAACTTAGATCTAAGTACATATTGTGATGCTCTATGCTATCTGTGAAGTATCATAAGGGATGAATATTGATGAATAATCTATGCTAGGTGATTGCTAACTGTTATAATCACAGATCTGTGTCCCAGCTAAGGTTGCAGACACCTGAGTCTTGCAACCACCCCTGCCTCTACCTCGGGTGAGACTTCATCTGCTTCACAGGTGTTGTTGAAAGGGATGGTAGTTAGGGTTTTGTTCGTGCATTGTTGTAGCATTGAACCTTGGGTCTTCCCCTGTGCCAACAATGACCATGAAACTTACACTGATAGGTAACGACAAACTCTTTGAATGGTGTCCAGGCTTGACAATGGTCTGCAGAAAGATGGTTTTTACTTTTGGTAGGAATTATCGATAGATCATGATCATTTTTCTGTTCCTCGAAGGGCTCTGACACTATGGGGAAGGAATCTGGTATATTGAGGGTGTGGTGAAGCGAGGGAATGTCTATTTCACATAAAACCTTTGACCCTAATTTATTCAAAATGACTCTTTCTTCCTGAGAATATCGCTCTGCACACCAACTAAAAAATTCATGGAAAGGAAAGACTACTTCTATGATGTAAGGGGTGATGGAGGCTTGAGCTGCCTAGAGGAAAGGTATGCAAATTCCCACATTTTCTAACAAACTTGATCTGGATACAGAAATGGGAGAAACTGTTATCTCTGTGTCGAAAACGTCAGAATCTCTATCAATTAGGGATTCTTCTTTGGAGAAAATGTCTTGTTTATTCATGGATAAAACAACATGATTAGCGGTCATGGTGGAAAATACTTGTTAAGTGGTGAAGGCAACATGAATTTGATTTAGTTCTAGGCTTGAGTTTCAAATGGATGCTTTGCGCCAATTTTCAAACATTGAATGCTTCAAAATATCATAAAATAATGCCAGGGGTCCTCCTTTTATACTTGCCTATCGACATCGAGGGTTGGAGAAAATGGTTTTAGGAAGACTGCTTTTCTCCCTGATGTGTCTTTGAGGTTGCCATGCATCCACGGTTTAAACCACAAGAGTTTTCCCCGACCCACCCTCGTCTGATTAATCTTTGTGCTACTTCAATCATCGATATGCGCCTTAGCCATTGATCTAATCCACTTTCAAGATTGACGGTCTACCTTGACCCAACAAATTTTGACATTGGGGGTTGGAGAAAGTGGTTTTAGTCCAACTGCTTTTCGACGCAATTAACCTATAGATAAAACCATGACGGTTTTCCCTAGCCCGCCCTCAACTGATTATTCTCCATGCTGCTTCATTCCCCGATATGCACCTTAGCTGTTGATCCAGGCCTCGTTCAAGATCAACGGTCCACTGAATCCTCCATTTCATGCCTCTGCTATACTTTTCTATATGCAAACAGATATATCACGGTCCTCCTAACTATCATACTTCCATAGCAATATAGTTCTTCGCTAAGATTTTGAAACTTGGATTCCATCCGAAAATTGTTATAATGATAACATATGGGAAAAATATCTTCGTGTATTGTGGTTGAGATTTCAATTTCCAGTATTGCTTCCACTATATTTATTTGATTTGAATATTCCAATAGTGTATGTTGTTTTGTGAGATGCTAATTTGATTTACAACAAGGAAATCACTAGATAACAAGATACCTAGGTGTTGAAGTAAGTATTTCAACATGGTATTAGAGCTTTGTCTCCGAGAGGGAGTCAATCTTAGGTTGCACAAATCTAGGGTTACAACAACAGATCTATTGGATTAGGAGTGTCACAATGGGTGTTTTAAGGACAAAGAACAAACCCACTATATTTTGCAATATATCTATCATATCTACAGGAGATCTTAGCACATATATAAACCAACAGGAAGAAATTGAAGGACAAATTTATAGGAAACAATCATATAGAGGTAAAAATGCATTTTGAAGGATTAAGAAGTTGTATGTGGGTTGCATTAGTAATATTCACGTACATACGTGGGTTCTAGTAAAGAAATTCATCTACGTATACAGGTTTCAATAGGAACAAGCACGTGTAGGATCGTATAGGATGTACAAAGGAAGTTTCAGTAATGAAATTCATTGAGTACTTGAGTTACGAAGGACTATGATTCAAGAGGATATCAACAAGGTGAAGAAGGACTTTCAGACATAGATCATCTCAAGGGATAAAAAATCTATTGGATTCAGCGACTCATCAAGAAAGAAAAGAAAGATTTTTTCTCAAAGAGATCTGGTGAGTACAAAGGAGGAGGAGGAAGAAAAAATAGATTTGGTAGAAAGGACATATCTGAGCAACAGTGTGCTAGTAGGTACAACTATAGGAAGGTCCAGTAGATTGGAGTAGAGTTCCATAGTTGTACACATTGAGAAAGTCGCTCAGGGCCTGTGTGTACAGATGCTACAATTAAACAAGGCACATACATATGCGGGTTGCAGAAGGAAAATGTGTGTACATACATGGGTTTTAGTATATAAAATCATTTACATATGTAGGCTGTAGTAAGGATAGTCACACACAAGTATGGAAAATTTATAGGTACAATGTTGTACAACAACGATAGAGGTGCTAGGTTGTAGGATTTGGTTGTTTCTTAGTGGATAGAAAATATGATAGAGACATGGGAGCTATTTAGTAGTTTGATGAAGGACTGAGGGATGCATGTGGAGCTTGGTGATGATTCCAAGTATGGAGTGAAGGGAGAGGGAATAATATTGTTCCATCTTGAGTCAAATTTTTTTTGGAAGAAAAAGAGTTGTTAGATCTATCAGAACTAAAGAAGAACTTTCTCTAATTTTAAGTTCTGGAGGATAAGGGATAGGTAGTCTTGTTCCAGAAAGAAAAAAATTTCATGCATTCAAAGGAAGTATCACTAACATAGAAGTCAACATTAGTGTCAGAGAGGGCAAGTTATACAAGTTGTAAGGAAATATTGTAGGAGGATCTAAGGGAACTTGGATCATGGATCAATGTCAGTAGTAGAGGACAAGGAGCGAGAAGCTCCAAAGAGTGAGAATACAAATGAAGGGTAGATTTCATCGACTTCCAGTATGGGGAGCCAACCTTCATATCGGAAGAGGGATTTATGCCCTTCTAGTTCTGTCAAGCGATTGAGTTGGTACAAGATAAAAGTGATGGATTCTCATGAGAAAGAGACTCCTAGGAGCACATTGAGGGAGAGAAGGCCTTGAATGAAGTTTCCAAACTTCATAGCATTGATATGTAGCATCATCGATTCTGTGACTTCTAGTATTCAATGAGTAGATGACCAATAGGGTTGGAGGAATGTTAGTGTCCAACATGATGTGTGCAACATTGTGCCAGGGTTGAAGGAATAACTGTCAATTTTAAACTTGTATAATTAATTATTGCAAATATATTCTTAATAATAATAAAAAAAAATGCCACACATACACATTACATAGAGAGTTTTACCCTATAAACCCAAATTAGGAAAACCAACAACTTGTTTAGAGTTTCATATCTAATATTCTATTCATCATATTCAATGTTTACAACACAATATACATATAGGATCCTGTGGCATCCAAACCCATAATCCATTGTGTTGGCCTGGGTTCTACTTTAGGTTTCCAACAAAACCCTGCAAACCATCAGTCCTTTTGAAGGCCAAAAGGAAACATTGTGCACATAGTGCATAATGCAGTCTCACTTGATTTGTCTTATGGGTGACTGTAGGACCCAACTGTCTGTAGTCTTGGAAGGGAGACTTATGTGGGGATGAGATACATTCTTTCTACCTCAAAACACATCATATTCATTATTATATTAAATCAACACATCATTATATCTTATATATACCATTCAATAACTAGTTTCATTCAATTAGGGTTTATTATGTAGTAATTATCCTGGTTACTCTATTGTTCTCTACATCTTTCTATTGGCAGATTAATCCATTCACCATAATTAAACTGTTGCAAGAAATAACATAATCATTCCACACAAAGACACAAAATTTACTGTGGTCCACCCCCCCTAGGCTACGCCCACAAATATTTGGTTGTCTTGGTTCTTTATTATTCTGCATCAAGGTTACAATGCTGCACATATTACATTTCTTTCTCCCACCTGGAAGTCCTATGGGATAACCCTCATAGGCTGCATGCTTCCACTCAGAGGATGACAAGATCGCAATAGGATCCACAACCCATGACCTATGACCTTACCCTCTATTACAAGGTTTGATCTAATATATCTATGCTATTAACAATTCTTTATATCTCTCTCTCTCTAAATCTCTATTTGTCTTCTTCTCTCCTTTTCGATATTTCATAAAAATATATTTATATTACAAAAAGGGGTTAATTACCCATTACAAAATTGATCAAAACCCTAACTCACTAACCCTAGGTGGATTAGATTTTTACACTCTCTAACTCCCTGATAATGGCTGGTTCAAAATCCAACCATTTTCCTCGTTGATCCACATATTTGTTCCTTTCTTTGATTTATCTGGTTTCCTGGCACTTATTTTCTAGGTTTTCTAGCCTGCACTACTTCTTTGGTCCATTTCCTAATTGCCTTCAATAATTATCACACCTTTCTATAATCTTCTATTTTCATCCCTATCTTTATCAACATTTACTCGAATTTTGTTCCAAAATGGACTACACCAACATGACCGCGACACTCACTTGTGGATCCTCCTAATCCACTTAGGTAGTGTGTGCTCCCTGTACTGACTTCTCAAGCACTTGAAACCTACTTGTAATTTCTTCAACTTGGTATTTTATCTGTGCTTTTTTTTCTGCTATAATCTCCATAGTATGCATAGTAATGTGTTCCTTGAACAATTCCCCACTCTCCAAGACAACTTGTTCAATTTAGACATTTGGTACATCAATATTAGTGATAATATGTTCTTCTCCTTCTTGTAATGGTTCTAACTAGGCTTACCTTGATTGATTATCTACTTGTATGGACTTAAGATCTGTCTGTAGATTCTTCATCTCTTATGCACTTTTTAGTCTGTCAGGTATTGTCATAGTTTTCTGCTTCTGCTTCAATTCTTGCATCACAATATTTATCCCTTCTTATTTTTGGTCCAACTCCTAAAGTTACCCATCCTCGTAATTTTTTTTCCATAGCTGCGCGCTCTTATTGTAAAGCTCTACTATTTCCTGGATTATGAGGGCAATGCTTCTTGTATGATCTGTAACCTCCTACTCCCTTTGGATTCTTACTTTTGGTGGACTACTAGGTACTAAAATTTCCATCAACTTTGTAATTTGGGTTTTGTAAGTCTCCACAACTTGTGTTATTTTCTCAATTTTATCCTCTGTGGGTATATTATCTCCTTGTGCACTGTCAGAAATGGTTTTAAATATTTATTCAACTTGCTTCTCTATTCTTCCAGTGCGTTTCTTTGTTTCATCCCTCTTAAACTTCACTTGGTTAAGAGTTATCTCCAATGTATTATTTACTTCCTTGGACAACTGTAACCTTGTGGCATCTTCACGGGCCCTTGACTAGATTTATTGTACGACACTTATCTGTAGTTTATACAACACTTTAGTTGGAATCTTGGGTAGTGCCAAGTCCAGATGATCTATATCCTTCAATGGCATTTGTGCTATAGCTTTATCTACTTGCAACATCCCCTAGGTGATACAAAAATTTTCACTCCCCATAACTATGGTCTACATTGTCTCATGTTCTGGAAGTATTCTCTCCTAAGAGGTTTTTTGTTTTTGTGCCGGATCTGTTTGCTATGTTGCAATAATTTGCAACTATTCCAATGCATCTTTGAACTCTATCAATTTCTTCACTATTTCCTCACTTTGCTTCGCAACATCATACAGGGCTTCTGCCATGCAATCCTGCACTTTTTATGCTACTAATTCTGCATCATCCTATGTAAGTGTAACCTAAGGAATGCCCTTATGTGCCTTCATTTTATTGTGTTGTCCTGTTGTATGAAACACTATTATTTTCCTTGGTAGTGTCTCTGTCTGCGCGGTTTGAGATGGCATATCCAAATCTGGGAAATTTCCACCTCCTATTTCCTCCTACATAGGAATATTGGTACCGGTCTTTGTTCCTCCATCTATTTCTTCTATGCAGTCCTTTTCCTGAGTGGGGGCCTTTGGTATAGTGTTTTTCTTCCTTGAATTTTTAGTTGTTGTCCTACCCCCTATTTATTTTGTGTGCTCTGTCACTTTTCTTGTGTTTGTTGTTGGGCTGGTTGACTGCTGTGAAGGTCTAATCTCTATTTTTTGTTTATATTTTGGTACTTTCTTTGATATTACTCACACCTTCCACTTTTCATGCCAATCCTTCATATCCCACTTTACTTCTTCCCCTGTGAAACAATATCTCAACTGCATCCATTCTGTTTTCATATCCTTCTTAGCTTGGATCCATATGTTATGCCTTGAAGCTTGAAAATTAGCTATTCCTTGATTCTCTCTCACAAATTTTGGTGGTATTCCCCATGTGTTTTCCAATTCTCTTGCATCTCATCCTAGTACATGGAAAAAATGCTATAGTTCCCCTTCCTTTGCTTTGGATCTGAAGTATGCCATAAGGATATGCATTTTGTTGTGCGATATTTTGTTGTACTTTTGTTAAGACATAGATAGTGGCACATTACCCCTTAATTGAGGAATATTGCATTAGTATTGTTATTTTATTTATGTCAGTTTGGCTCCATTAGTTGTAATTTTACCTCCTAGTCTCCTATATATACCAAGGAGACCTTTTCATTTGGAATCATCTTGTATTTGTGAATTCATATGATGTATAAGGAGGTTGCCCCCTCAAAGAGGCTTATTATTTGAATTTATCTCCTTTTCAAGGCATTGAGTACTTATTCTGATATTTTTATGCTATTTTTATATTTGGTTCCTAACATTTGGTATCAAAGGTCAAGGTCTTGGGGTTTTGTTGCGGCATCTGTGACACCTTTGAATTTTCTCTATAACTTTTTTTTCTTTTATGGGATGTTTCCGAAGGAAATCCTTGGGGTATATTTAGTAGATGGGTAAAAGTTCTTGTGGTTAAAATATCATCTTCTGGGACTTTATACTTTCGAAGAGATATCATGTGAAAGATCGGGTTCCTAAATCATCCTGAATTTAGTCATTGTATAATTTTTTCTATAATGTTTCTTCTGTGATGCTTCTGACCAAGAAATGTGGAGGATATTAAGAGGAATTGTCAAAGTATCTATGGTAAAAATTTATTCTTCTAGGTCATCCTAATTTTGGCGATACACCCTATGTAAGATAGGGTGGCTGACTAGTCCTATTAACTAGTCTCAAACATGTGTTCCATGTAAAATAGTGATATATTCTTCAGTGAGTATCCAAATTAAGTGAGACCAGTTTCATTGGAAATTGGACAGTCTTGAGTATGTCTGGTGTAACGTTTAGAATAAGATATCATATATTGTGCGATTGGCATGCTTTACGGGTACTCTCTCCTAGAAAGAAAAAAAATCAACAAGGCGTGGGGAAGTCACCATAACTTCCACTTGGCACATCCAATTTTGATAATACCCATGACAATGCAGAGAGGACATATCAGAGAACTAAAAAATGAAATTTTAGACCTAGAAGGGACAAAATTGTAAAGATACAACAGAAGAAAGGTCAATTACCTCCAAATTAGGGTTTAAAATGTGTGTTTTGTTTTGGAAATTTGCATATTGTTTGACTAGAATATCCAATTGGGTTGATTCAAAAAGTTGAATAAAGAGGGATAAATGGAGCATCACATAGATTTGAAAGAAACTTAGGGTTTTTTTAGGTACATATGTGTTCCGATGTCTCTAGACGTAGGAGCGGTCATTACTGGTCAATGCTACAACCCAGGGAATGTGTGGTTCTTCCACATACGTAGAGTATATCAGAAGGCCCCTTTCAAAAAATTTTGCATTAGACAAAACTACTATGAATTTGATCTACCACATACCTAGTCTATATTAGGAGACCCCCTAGAATCCTGATACTTATCGAATAAAATTTTTAGCCATCTTGTTGCTATAGTACACAGAGAAAAACACTCAGGGAGATCACTCTAATACCTGGGTAGTCGGATAGTATGTCTAAGGGAATGGTCAAGCTTCCTTAGTTATTTCCATGAGATATTCGGTCGAGTACTATCGTTGGATCCCACACATATATCAAAGAGATATAGCACCTGAAACTCCATTTTCTATGAGGACCTCTACCTAAGACAATTAGGAATTCCTGCCTTGCAGTGATACTTGGCCAACATTTTGCCAAAAAAGGGAACTTCTACACCAAATAAGCTTTCAGACAACCCTACTTAGAGTCTTTATGAAGGTGAATAAATGCGTAGGGATATCAATTATTTGCGAAAGAAGGAAGTAACAAACGATGAACTACAAGGGATGATGAATTTAATTAAAGCTAAGATAGAAGTGATAATGGATACTAATATGTATGGTTTAAAAGGGGATATCATGGAAGGATTGAAAATGTTTCTAATAGAGAGGACACCTGAAAGTGACAATGTAACCCATGAAATTCATGATGAGGACAAAAGGAAGATGAATCAAGACTATAGAAACTCCAACTTTGGGTTTGAAGACCAACCAATTTCCTAAGATCGATGTGAGGAAGTTTGATGGAAAGGATCCAATCACATGGTTACTCCAGATAGAGTCATTCTTTGATCTACATGAAGTGCCAAACACCAAATGGTATGGATTGCATATTTATATTTAGAACCCAATCAATTTGTGTGGTATCGATGGCTTTGCTCTCGCAAATCACTTGTCAATTGGACAATTTTCATAGAAGAAATGATAGCACACTATGAGGATACAAGGAGTAATATCTTCTTCAGCCAATTGATAAATCGCAAGCAAAAGGGTTCAATTGCAGAGCACATTGAGAACTTCCAAATATTGAATATAAAGGTAAGGTATATTTCATATGAGCACCTGATTGATGTATTCATAGGAATTTTAAAGGATAACATTCAACATGAGGCTCTCCTTTGGGAACCGAAATCATTGGAGAATGCATCCAGGGTGGAGAGAAATGTTGAAACTAAAAATATGGCTATGGCTACTAGAAGGATCACTCCTAACATGTATCGAGAGAATACTGTTCCTTCTTCTAAACCACCTGAACCTACAAGGTTGAAACCTCAACAATTGGAGGAAAGAAAAGAAAAAGGTTTATTCTTTAATTGTGGCAACAAGTACAGTAAGGCACATAAGTGTGGTGAGAATAAATTATTTTACATAGATTGTGAAGAGGAATAAGAACAAGAACAAGAGTTAGAACCATCTCAAGATGAAAATGTAGAAGAGATTTCTTTTGAAGAGTTGACTCCCACCATATCATGTAATTAATTGGCTATAATTAGCACTCCTCAAACCCTCAATATTGAAGGATATATCTTTTGACGGGCGAAATTGACCGTCCATCAACTGGAAGAGTGGAACCGGTCCGGGGTTGTCTAAATAACCCAAGCCATCTGGAATGGACCACCCTGATGAGTTTAACGGCTCCGTTGGCCACTCTAAGGTCTTCTATGAAAACCAAAGAGAAATGATCTGAGCTAAGAAATCTAACTAAAATAAATAAAACAAACTAAAATATAACTAAATGAAAGAAACTAACTAAAGTAAAGGAAACTAGAAACTAATAAAGCAAACTAAACTAACTACACTAATCTAACTATAAAATACTAACTATGATATATACAAGATACTAATTATGATTATAATAACTCAAATCAACTATCTAATTAGCAGCTATGTTATTTCTTATTCACAAATGTACACTATAAACAATCTACAAATTTGATTAAAACCTGCAAAACTCATGTGTTCACTGCCCTAAGACAACCAAGATCTCTTTTTGATTTTATTTATGAAAAGGAAATAAACATTACTGAAATTAAACAATCTAATATAATTACTGAAATTAAAAGATCTAATATAAATCTAACTAAGATTATATCTAAATTAAACTACTTAATTGAAACAGTAAACAACTAACTAATTGACCTGGAAATGCTCCAAGTCTGCCCTGTGTATGATGACTTCTTAAGCTGGTTGGAGGAAGAAATTCACACCGTTTAGTCCTTAAGCTTTTCGGAAACGATCAACTATGCTGCTTCTTGAAGTATGTTACAGGACAAACAAGACATAAAAGAAAATCATAA
>CBVK0100086316.1:0-27129 GCA_900067695.1 Picea abies
GGGCTTCTAGATGACTCATGAGGGTTCTCCAACTTCACATGGCCATAAATATCTATCCGTGAGGAGTTATGTGGTGTTCTACATACCACCGAAAATGAAATGACATGTACTATCCATCTAGAATAGTCATACCTTGAAATATATTAAAACTCATACCATTATACATCAAACAAACTTGGGTCCATTACCCAAAGCTTTGTGCTACCGAAATTTTCTACCAGACCTTCTTCAAGGGTTGACATCAATGACAACCAACCCAAATAATCAACAATATCCCCCTTTGGCATTGATGGAAACACTCTGATGTAATACTTAAGTCATATCACTCATGCTCCCCCTGTGACCATCGATGCCCCTAGAACCATGCCTCTGTGATCTTTCTCCAAGCATTTACCTTTGCATATGATAAATCTCTCCCCCCTTTTTCATCAATGGAAAATGTATCTTTCCATCCGGGGCTTCTCCCCTTGAATGAAATCTTCTTGAAACTGATCTCCTAACCTGAACTATCCTATTTATGGTGTTTCCTCGGGTAAATCTAAGACATATAAGATAAGCATTCATTTTGGAGTAGAAATTACTCTGAGTCTCTCGCGAAAATACTCAAAGGATTCCTTTGGAAGCAGTTTTGTAAAGATGTCTGCCACTTGTTCTTTTGTGCCCACATATTCAACTCTGATGTTCTTCTCTGCAAGTTGTTCCTATAGAAATTGATACTTTATTGGAATGTGCTTCATCTTGGAGTGCATCACCAGGTTCTTAGAGATACTATTGGAACTTGTATTATCACAATAGATTGGAATGGGCTCATCATACTCAACCTGTATATCTGTCAAATCTTTTTTCATCCATAGAACCTGAGTACAACATCTTGCTGCTGCAATATACTCTTGTTTGTCTGTAGATAAAGATACTGATGATTGTTTCATGCTTAGCCAAGATACTAAACACTCACCCAAGTAGAACGTTGCTCCACTGATGCTTTGTCGGTCATCAATGAAACCTACCCAATCTGCATCTATGTAGGCAATAAGTGATAGATCCTTTCCTTTTGGATACCATAATCCAAACTCTTTTGTTCCTTTGAGATATATGAAAATCCTCTTCACTTCTAATATATGTGATTCCTTTGGTACTTCTTGAAATCGTTCCAGATGTCCAACTGCCTGCATTACATCTGGTCTAGATGTTGTCACATATAGTAAGCTACCAATCATTGACATGTATTGCCTCTGTTCTGTAGACTTTGAATTATCATCTTTGCCCAACTTGCAAATGGTTTGCATAGGAGTGGTGACTGGTTTTCAATCTTCCATTCCGAACCTCTTTAGCATTTCTCTGATATACTTAGTTTGAGAAATAAAAATTTCTTGGTTTCTTTGACGTATCTGAAGACCCAGAAAGAAGGATAGTTCTCCGAGTAATGACATTTGAAATTCATTATGCATATCCTTTGCAAATTTATGGCTTAACCTGTCATCATTACTTCCAAAAATAATATCATCAACATAAAATTCAATTAATAAAATACTATCTTGAGTTACCTTAATGTAGATGTTGTTGTCTGCACTTCCTTTTCTGAACCCTGCCTGCTGTAGATATTTATCTAGTCTAGAGTACCATTATCCAGGAGCCTATTTTAGACCATACAAGGCCTTCTTCAATTTACACACATAATCTATTTTCTCTAACAACTGAAATCCTTCTAGTTGTTCAATGTAGAATTCTCCTTCAAGTTCCCTATTCAGAAAAAATGATTTCACGTCCATCTGATACAATTTAATATTCACTTTAATATTCTTGGAGCATGCATAAGCTAAAAGAAATCAAATTGCTTCCATTTTGGCAATTGGGGAAAATGTCTCTTGAAAGTCAATTCCTTCATCTTGTGCATATCCTTTACATACCAATATAGCTTTGTTCCTTGTAACCTGCCCATCTTCATTCAATTTATTTATGAAAACCCACTTTGTGCCAATCACATTCTTAATCTTTGGTCTTGGAACCAATTCCCAAGCATCATTCTTCTCTATTTGATCCAATTCTTCATCCATGGCCTTATTCTAGAATTCATCCTTGTTGGCCTCTTCAAAACTGCTTGGTTCAATTGTAGCTAAGAGTGCCAAGTGCGTTTGTTCTGGTGAACATATTCTTCTTCTAGTCTCAAATCCTGCATCTTTGTTTCCAATAATCTAATCTGAAGGATGATTCTTATGTACTCGTTTTCTAGGTGTCTTTGGAGGCACTTGCTAAACTTTCTCTTCCACTTCTATCTAATTCTCTTCATCTTCCCCTTCTACTTCTTCATCTTCTGCTTCTTATTCATAAAGCTATTCCATTGATTCATTTTCTTCTTCCTTTGATTCTCGTCCACCTATTTCATCAATTGTTACATTGATTCTTTCCACAACTTTGTTAAACCTCATATTGTAACACTTTTATGATTTCCTTGTACTTGAGTAACCAAAAAGTACTCCTTTGTCCACATGAGAGTCAAACTTTCCCATTCTGCCATCTTCTCTTTTGATGTAGAATTTGCTTCCAAATACTCTGAAGTGGTTCACATTTTCTGGTCTTCCTTTCCATAGCTCATAGGGAGTTTTGTCATTGTTGTTTCTGAGCATTACTCTGTTTTGAATGTGAACTATTGTATGCACTACATGTGTCCAAAAACAGTCTGTCAATTTTGAATCCATTAGCATTGTTCGAGCCATTTCCTGTATTGTTCTGTTCTTTCTTTCAACAACTCCATTCTGTTGAGGTGTCCTAGCAACAAAGAATTGCCTTTTTATTCCATGCCTGTTGCAGTATTCCATAAATTAATTTGAAGTGAACTCTCCTCCATTATCAGATCTCAAACATTTGATTTTTGAATCCATTTCATTTTCAACCATTTCCTTGTAGACCTTGAAGTTTTCAAAAGCTTCTGACTTATTCCTGAGAAAGCGAACTACAGTCATTCTTTTATAATCATCAACTAATAACATAAAGTATTTCTCACCTTTTAAACCCTTTGTTGTAGTTGGTCCAACTAGATCAGTATGCACAATTTCCAGTGGTCTTGTCGTTGAATATTCCTTTTATTTGAACATGGTCTTTGTTTTCTTTCCTTGTTGACAATGCTTGCATAAAGTGTTGGTTGGTTTCGTGATCTGGGGCATTTCTCTAAATGCTTCCTTTTTGCTGACTTTGACAAGGTTATCAAAGTGTATGTGACCCATTCTTCTGTGCCATAGCCAAATTTCATCTTCCTTTCCTAGAAAACACTTTTCATTTCCAATTTCACTCAATACATATCTGTTGGTTGAAGTTCTTGCAACTGTTGCAATCAATTTTCTTGAACCTTCTTTTCTTATCTCGCACTTCTGTGAATCAAAAGTAATTTTATGACCTTTGTCACACATTTGACTTAAACTTAGAAGATTATGTTTCATAACTTCTACTAGTAGAACATTTTCTACCTTGGTATTCTTGTTTCCAATTCTCATTGTGCCTTTTCCAATGATTTTAGTTGAATCATCATTTCCGAAGGAGACTGATCCATCTCTTTTCTTTCTTAATGTAAGAAACATGTCTTTATCACCTGTCATGTGTTTTGAATAGCCACTATCAACATACCAACCATGTTTCTTCTACTTAGCTTGTAGAGAGAGTGTGCATTCTTCATTGCTATACTAATTTTGTTTTCTTATCCATGTTCTCTTCTAAGGTTCCTGTCTGTGACTGTTGTAGTTTTGTTGTGGTTCTCTAGAAGGGACTATCATTCTACAATTTTTGGCCATGTGTCCAAAGTTGTTGCACTTGTAGAATTCCACTTCAATTCTCAATGATTCAAACCTGTTGTAGCTTCTTCTCGCTGTTTCAATAGGCCTTCTTGGATAACCATTTTGTGTGTGAATTTCAAAGTTGTTTATGTTCCTCCTATTATCTCTGCAATTTACAACTTTATGTCCAAAATTATTGCATGCATAACATAAACCAAAAAAGCTAGTTTGATACCTGGGAGTTGAAGATCTTCTGAAAGGAGTTACTTTTATGAATCCTTCTTCTTCCAGAGGCTTATTTTTTTTTTCTGTCGGTCATTGATTATGAAATCTGAATCTTCTCGGTGGAGGAGTGTCCTTGTAATCTTCCTTGTAGGTCATCCTATCCTCTTTGATTGTTTCTGCATAATTTTTTGGATATGTTTGTTGTTATTTTGTTTTGGAGCTTGATCCCTTTTCTGTTTGATTGTATCCAATTCCAGACTTGTCATGATGATACTTTTGACTATTGATAATGTCATCAAAAAATTTTGAGTTGTTCTGCATATTTCTCTTTTGAAGATATTTTCTCAATGTGACAATCTCTGCTTCCAAATTTCCAATGATCTTGTCTCTTTCTTCTAGCTGTTCTTTGAGTGATTGTTCAATTCTTTTATCTTGTTTTATTTGAACATTCAATTTCATGATCATTTGTTCTAGTTCATGATTGTATTCTTTATTGTCTAGTTCTGCTTTTAGCTTCTTGTTTTTCTTCTTTTCTCTTCTTATAACTTCTACGGCACTCAACAATTCTTCTCGGTATTCAACTTCTGACTCTTCATATTCTTCTTCGGTGTCTTCTTTATTAGAGTATTCTATTTCCATGAATAGAACTCTTTCTTCCTCACTGTCATTGACTTCATATTCATCTGATGAGGAGATGTCTTCTTTGGTGCATAAGTTTTTCTTGAAAGCTTTCTTTTTGGTTCTTTTGCCTTTATATGTTTTTTTTCCATTTGAGTAATCTTCATCATTCCTCTTATTTTTCTTATGGGCATATTTGTTAGAAAAATGACCAATACCATCATAATTAAAACAAATAAATGGAAGCTTACCTTTATATCTGCCATTGGCTCCCTTGTTCAATCTTCTGGCAAATTTGGCCACTTCTTCTTCTTCATCTTCTGAGAAGTCATTTCTGTTGTTATGTTTCTTTTTATTTCCCTTTTGCTTTGACCTTTTGGATGCTTTGAAATATGCTTATTTTATATCTGTATTTTCCTGTTCGGTTCTCATTTCATATGCTATGAAGATTCCATGTAGTTCGCCCATGCTTATATAGTCTAGATCTTATCTTTCTTCTAGTGTTGATGTCTTAGGATCAAATCTCATAGGAAGATATCTTAGTACCTTTTAAACAATTACAGATTCTTCAATTTCTTCTCCCAATCCTATGATTGCATTCATTGTTTCATCAACTCGTAAGAAGTAAGATGCAATATTCTCATCTTCCTTCATCTTTAGTTGTTTGAATTGACCTCTATAAGTTTGAAGTTTTGCTTCTATGACTTTTGAATCTCCTTCATAAATATTTTGAAGTTTTTCCCAAATATTTTTAGCGAATTTACAATGTACAAATTTGGTATATACCAATTCACCAAGACCATTCAAAAGTGCATTTTTTGCTTTGGAATTATTTTGACTGAGTTTCATTGCTTTTTCACTTGTTGGAGGAACTGCTGGTTCTTTGTATCCATCTACTACTGATTGCCAAATTTCAAATCTCTGTTCCTGTATATATGTTTTTGTCCTTCTTCTCCATAATGCATACTTCTGTCCATCAAATTATGGTATTCCATTTTTATACATGTTTTTTCTCTCCATGATCTACCTTTCAGTGGTTAAATTGATTTATGAAGGAACCTTCTCTGATACCAATTGTTGTATTACTGATAGGGGGGTGAATAAGTAATAGATAAATTTAATCCTTTTTAACCATAAAATGCATGTGTTATATCAATGTAGCATTATCATCCAATAGTTTCAGAGTAAATAGACAATGAACAAATGAGAAATAATACACACACATAATACACCAGTGTTTTTACATAGAAACCCAAAGTGGGAGAAAACCACAAAATGCTTTTTCTTATGTCTTTAATAATTACATTCATTGGAAGCACCAACTTCCTTTGTTTTCCAACTGCAACTGGAAGGAGGCTCCAACCGCCTAGTTTCTTAGGCTACAACCTAAGGGAAGCTCCAAATCCCTAATTCTTTGGCTACAACCAAAAGGAGGCTACAACCCCCTGTGTTCTCTGGCTACAACCACCTGTCCTTGTCCTGTCCAACCGCCCTTAAATATAAGTAGAATGATAGAACCATTGTCACACTATCACTGTGAGATGTACTGTTGTAAACCTGTACCAATCAACCTATAACAATATGTACCAAACAACATGTAATCAACCTGTACCATACACAAGTGCATCAATCATGCACCAACGTGTACCTTAAATTGTACCATCAACGAGTGCATCAACCATGCACCAAATATGTACCAATCATGCATCAAATACAAAAAAACTATGACTCATCAATATGTACCAACATCATCAACTACACACATCATGTATGTGCCAACTGATCAATTACTTGTCTCAACCATGTACCCAACATGTACCTCAACCAAAATCCCTCATCAATTCCGTCATGCAAATATGATTTGTAACTCTGTAATAGACCTGATGTATATGATCACATACCTATAAAACATCCTTAACTTTAACAACAAGATACTAGCATTTTCATCAAACTTTACTTTAGTCTCACATGACTAACTTTGGATTAGTCAAAAACCCTAACTTGAAATAATCATAACTATGTACTTGTACTGAATAAAGATTTAAAAATAGTACACAATGTTATTCACAATGTCTTTTATGCAATTCCTCCAGGTTTCACTTCTTGGAACCTCTCAGAAAAGGAGTCATAGCAAAAATGGCATACCTTGTTGAATTTTGGCTTATTCTAGAGAACAAACTTGTAGAGAATGCCCCACACAAAATATTTGTTTTATGGATATGAAAATGGTACTAAAAATATTACAGACTATACTCTAACCAATACATTTGGTATTACTAAATTTGGATCTGTTATGAATAAGTTAGGACGTTTTTACCCGAAACACCTATTTTATACTAGTTTTAGGACTAGCTACAAACCCTATTTTCCACGGAGTGTAACTCCAAAAATAAAATGACCCAAAAGATGGATTTTTTATCATAGCTACTTGGATATGTTTCTTCAACGACCTCCATATTTAGCGATCTGAATCATTCTAGAAAAAAAGTTATTGTGAAAATGGTGAGATGACCTGTAAATAACATACCTTAGAAAGCATCATCAAAAGAATTTATCCTCCCTTGAATTTCGGCCTTCTTTACTTCACCTTCCCTCTGAAATTCACCTTAGATATCCTTTGGTTACCTCAGTCACTTGTAGATATTCAATATTCTAAAGTGAAATTAAAATGAGAGACCCTTGCCTCTTATTTATACTTTTATGTAGCTTCCTCAAGGGGTTACCTTCTAACCATCTTAGCCACTTGTCCACTTAGTAATGTCTCCATTAACTTTATTATTTAAATAATTTATTTTGTATCCACTTTGACTTATAGTACACTCATCACTTCACTTTATTATTTAAATAATTTCTTCTTTACAACCACTTTGACTACTTTGACCTTTTGGGTCTTCTAGATGACTCATGAGGGTTCTCCAACTTCACATGGCCATAACTCTCTAACCGTGAGAAGTTATGTGACATTCCACATACCACCAGAAATGGCATGACATGTACTATCCATATAGAATAGTCTTACCTTCAAATATATTAAAACTCATACCATTATACATCAAACAAACTTGGGTCCATTACCCAAACCTTTTTGCTACCGGAATTCACTACCAGACTTTCTTCAAGGGTTGAAATCAATGACAACCAAGCCAAATAATCAACAAAAACACACCTATGCAAATCTTGTTTGATGTTTCTTTATTTTCCCTATTTCCCCTTTTAACAATGCTATTTGCTTAGATGTAGTTTACATCGAACAAGTCAAACAACAATGTAGATCGATGGTAGTGAGTTGAAAAAACAATGTGAATTTCTGATATTCTATTTTCTTTGCGACCATAATATCTACTATATCAGCTACTTGCAATGAGCCACACAATTTATTGATCCACCAAAAAAATAGATGTTGCTTTAGTCCAACGCTACACCATGAAATTTTCATAGTCAAGTTCAGTTTGGTTTTCAATGCACTTATACAAAATTTCCAAAAATGAAAAATGACAAGTTTCATCGATTGCCCTTAAAAGCAGGAAATTAACTAAACAAGAACTTTCTAAATATCTAACAAGAATATGAAAACATGGCTTTGTTCATCTTAGTCTCATTCTACCAGACGATGCTCAAGCTATCGTTTTGGCATCCAACAATTCGATATATATCTATATATATATATATATATTAAAAAAAAGACAATCTTGAAACAACATACCTTGTTTATGTCTGTGTTAATCTTTGATTCCTTTTCCATATAAATAGTTTATGAGATATATCTTGAACAATTTAATTGATGCATGGAAAACAAAAAATAACAACAAAGCATTTTTAATTTTTTTGCATATATGATGCAAATCAAGAATATTACATTCAACCATTTGATCCAACAACACAACTGATAAAACAAAACTGGTTTTTCCTAAACACCAAACCAATGGCAATGCAATTTTGAATAACACCAAGTAATTCTATTATGCATGTAGCACACACTATCATTAAATTCCATGGACTAGGAGGAGAGACAACACATATAGAGGCAACATGAAGGAAATGTGTTTCTTAGATGTAAATTGCTCAATGATCTAACCCGTATATGTATAAAAGGAATTTTATCATACTCACATCTTGTTGTTGGTTTTCAAGTAATATTAGGTTCATGTCTTATTTGTCTTGAATACTTTGCTAGTAAAAATCCTTCTTACTTTTCTACTTTCGATCTTGGATGAAGGTTTTGCAACAACTACTACGAAAGTGCAATATAACAAGCTGTATGGATTCTGTGCACAAGAATTTAAAATACTTAGTACTCACTGTGCTAGTGACATTCCTTTTCCACTACCAAACTTCCCAACACATGCTTGCACTGATTTCCATGACATGTTCATCCCTATACTTGGTCTAACTAAGATTTTTCTTTTTTTTAAGCCTTGTGCGGTAAACATGCACGGGGTATCCTATTGCATTGCCACACCTTTGCACCTTCGAACTTCCAACAATTTTTCATCCCTGATCGTGACAGGTAATGTAATTTTCAATATAGCTCATTGATTTATAGTCAATTGATTTGCTCTGATTTACTAGAAAACACTATGCATCTAGAACCACTACAAAGCAAATGGAAATTCCAAATTGAATAAACCAAGTAACTTTAATATGCACATATTTCACACTATCAAACATGACATGAGATGCAAAACTGTGACAGTGCATGAAGAACAAACACAACCCTTCTCTATACAAGATTCAAATACAAACCAAGTGTTAAATAGACAAAGCATCGCCTTTGTGCAGTATACACCTATGCAGAAGTATTGACATAATTTATTTTCAAATCATACAAGTGTCTATGAAACTAACTTTGCAAATGCCAAACCATAAGTGACATGAATTCTCAGTGCAAGCCTCCAAACTCTAGAATCCTAAATAGGAACTAAAAATAAAAAAATAAACAAGCATTTGCTTAATATATTTTGAATTCCCGTCCAGTTCACACGGGTATACTTGATGTACTTTAGGCCCTCTATTTTGAAGCCTTGTGCAAAGAACCTACACTAGAGATCTGCACACTTTTCTATACTTCTACAATTTCGCATTTCCAATACTCTCACATCAATCATTGTAAAAAGCAACGCAATTCATAAATTATGTCACTAATATATTATAAATTTAGTGTCACTCTGTTTAGAAGGAACAAGACACATCTAGAAACAATGCCAAGCAAATGAAATGCTTACCTATGTATTGTTGGATCATGTAGCCGATGTATGTCTAAAATACATTATAGTTGATTTACATCTTGCTCTTCGCTTTGGTGTAATTCCATTTCTGGGACCTATTTGTCTTTCAAAAATTTGCTATTCGAAAGCCTTATTCACTTGCCCACTTTCAATTTTGGATAGACCTTTTGCAACAACAGGTGCCAAACTACACAACAACAATGGGCATGCATTATCTAAATAACCAGTGAAAATATATAGTGATGGTTGTTCTAGCCATATGTTTCATTCAACCATTTGATCCAACAATACAACCGATAAAAGAGAATTGGTTTTCTTAAAAACTATACCAATGTCGATGCAAATATGAATGAAACTAAGTAATTGTACTACACATAGAGAAAAACTATGAAACATGATGCCAGATGCAAAATTGTGGTAGTGAAGAAAGGGAATATGTATCATCTCTCCATACAAAATTTAAATATAGACCAACTGCTAAACATACAAAGCACCAACTATGTGTCGCATATGCTTTGTCAATTGCACAAGTCTCCATGCACTAACTCTACCAATGACAGAACATAACTTGCATGAATTCTCAGTGCAAGTGTCGAAAGTCTAAAATCCTCGTGCACCCCACACAACTATAATTGGAGTACTTAAGATGGTTTGTCTATAATCCTTGGGATGAGAACTGCATAGGTCACCCTTCTGCACCTCAACATTTCTAATAGTTCTGCACCTATCATCGTGACAAGTGACGTAATTTGGAAAATAGATCACTGATTTATAATAAATTGATTTGCTCCCATTTAGGAGAAAACACATCACATCTAGAAACAATTCCAAGAAAATATTTTATCTATCTGTAAAATTTTTGATGGTTTTTTATTATGGCTATTACTACTCGAAAAGTATCTGATATATGTAAAATACACTTTAGCAAATTGCCATCGTGCTCTTCGCTTTCTCGTAATTCCATGTCTGTGATCTATTTGAACAATTTGCTTATGATGAGCCTTCTTACTTGCCCACTTTTGAGGCATAAAAATCACTTCCATACATTCATAGCTATACTTGGTACACTTAATACATTATGCTTTTTAATCCTTTTGCGGAGAACCCGCACTGAGCACTCTCCCACATTGCTACACTTTCATGCTTTTTCATTTCCAATAGTTCTGCATTGTTGGGTGTCACAAGCGACACAATTTGCAATATAGATGCCTGATTTATCGTAAATCGATTTTCTCTAATCTAGGAGGAAACCACTTCCATCTAGAAGCACTACAAAGAAAATGTGTTGTTTATCTATACATTGCTCGATGGTTTTTTATTATTTTTATTGCTATTCGAAAGGTAGCCGATATACTTGTAAAATAAGTTTTGCTCGATGCCAATCCTATTGATGGCCTTGATGCAATGACAATTTTGTAACCCATTTATCTTTGTACAATATGGAAATATATATATATATTTTTTTTTCATATGATGGACATCGATAATATCTCATTCAACCATTTAATGCAATGATACACATGATAAGAGAAAACTAGTTTGCTTAAACACTACACCAATGCCAATGCAAATATGAATGAAACCAAGTAATTGTACCATGCATAGAGCATAAAATATCAAACAAGATGCCAAATACGGAACTACGTTAGTGTGAAAATGGAAAACATATCATTTCTCCACACAAAATTTGAATATAGAACAACTGCTAAATAAACAAATAATGAACTTTGTGTGGAACTTTTGTTGGCATTGCTTTGTTAATTGCACAAAGTCTCTATGTAATCAACTCTGCCAATTCCAGACCATACGCTGCATGAATTCTTAGTGTGAGCATGGAAAGTCTACAATCGCTGTGCATCCCCCACAACTATACTTGGCGTAGCTAAGAGAGTCTGTTTATAACCCTTGTGACGAGAACCTGCACATGTCACCCTTCCGTAGCTCAAAATTTCCAATAGTTATGCATTTGTCATTGTTTCAAGCGGTGTGATTTGCAAAATAGATCATTGGTTTATAATAAATTGATTTTATCCCATTTAGGAACAAACATGACACATCTAGAAGCAGTGCCAAGCAAATGTGTTGTCTATCTGTAAACTTCTCAATGGTTTTTTATTTTGGTTATTTCTATTCAAAAAGTATCCAATATGTGTAAAATACATTTTACTTACCCATTTTTTTAGACTGGATGGAAGTTTTTCAATATCCATATCTTCAACCCTTGCCCAACTATGTGTCTCACACAACACAAAATATCTGAATGACAACCATTTTCTTTAAAATCTGTCAAAATTAACCCGTCACAAATCCTTGGAATATTGTTCAAATTACATCCTCTATCATAATTTGTCATGTAGAAGCATGACATAACATGACCATATCTGTCATGAATTCTCCTCACAAACATTGAAAATACATAATAGTTGTTGTTTCAAGGATACCGATCTGCTACTGCTGAGATGCACAAGACATAGCCTTACATAGTGTTGCCATTTATGCATATCAAAAGACTCTGGGGAAACTGCAAAATGCCCATGTTTTTGGAACATTTCTTCCTATACTACAATCAAATCCCCAACAAAAAGAAAACAGCTCGAACATAGTACAATGCACCAACCTAAAAAAACAATGTTGCTCTACAACACATGCAAAATATTGCACTGCTCCCTAAATTTATACCCGCACTATCTCCATAACATCAATCAACCACAAAAAAAGGTGAAAAATACAATCCAGGAACAAGGAAACACTAAATAACAATCATGATCTAATTGCCCACACAAGCATTGAACATATACAACGTTGATTGTGTCAGTGATACTCACCTGCCACTGCAAAGATGCATAAGACATAGCCCCATCGAGAAGTACTATATGTTCATAGAAAAATCCTGAGGGAAAACTTCAGAATGGCCATTTTTTTGAACTATATCCACCTACCAATCAACCCCCCCCACCCCCCCAAAAAAATAAAAAAATAAAAATAGAATAGATGCAACACAACGCAACTTATTGTTGGGCCATGGAATTGTCATCCTTTTACATCATCTTTTGCCTACTTTCAATCCCTTCTTGTTTACCCATAACCTTGTATTAATGATTATTATTCATTTTTAATGCTTATATGCAAGATTTAGAACCAAGGTGTTTTCCATTACATTTCTTTAGTATTTCATATGAATTATAGTTAGATATTTAAAGAGAGTTAACATATTATGCACTTATCTTTGAAAAGGTAGTATAGTTTGTTGTGCATAATCAATTTCCACTTATCATTACTCCTAATGTTACTCTAAGCCACTTATTACAATGCTTATAAATAAAGATCCACGAATTGGGTACTTGAAAATTTTCATGGAATTATTAAGTCAATATAAGCATATCCTCAAAATATATCAAAAACCCAGATCACACTTTTTGAGAAATCGACATTTTACTATTTGTTGTTACTTATAATGTCACAGTTGATGTTACACCACGAGACAATTTTTTAATCCACGAAAATTCAACTTCAACCATAAATATATTCCATGGATTTGGATCAGAAACAATCATCTTAGATGAGAAGAGAATATTAGAACCATTACTGAGACTAGTTTGATTAGTTTTGGATTATTAGCAAAGATCTTGTAATTATTTACTAATTGGTTTTTAATTTCTACTTATTAGTAAATTGTTGTAACCACAAGAGAAACTTGTGGATATGCATTTGTTGTTTGTTATTTTAGTTTTAAACAAACTCATGTATAAAAGAGAGTTCCTTCTTTATTCTTGGGGAGGACTCTTGGAGCAATAGTCCAAACTATGATGGAATAGATTATATTTCTTTGAGATCTTGTGCTAATGTAGATTATAACTTTGATATTTCATAGTATGTTTATTGCATTTTCAATTAAGTCAATTCCTTTGAGTATAGTGTGAGTTTCAGTTAATTTTCTTATGTTGGATATTAGTGGCAATACTTTTTTTTACATACGTATGTCGATCGTGAAGTAAATATTTTAGCTTGATTTATTTAATTTCTTGCAAGTGTGTTTCAATTCCCGCAAAGTGTTTACTTTTTCACAAGTGTGTTTCAATTCTTGCAAGTGTGTGTTCCTAGAATTAGATTGTTGGATTTGCTTCGAGAGACAATTGATTCATACTCATGATACCTACAACTGGTATTTTTTTATTTTCCAACATGTTTGTTTCCTTTTCAGAACATATGGATTTTATTTTTCTGCCGAGTGGATTGCCTTTCTTTTATGCAAGTTAAGATTTACTTTCTCTTATAGTTAAATAAATAGAACTACTTTCTCATTATGTCATGGGGTGTGTAAAAAAGAGTAGATAGATCCATCAATCAATGCTTACATGTGTGGTATGATTTACTTTCTAGAACTGTGTTGTTTCTTGCAAAGACTTGAGAGGTGTGCTTTGCTTTTGATATCGTGTGGACTAGTTTGATTTACTTTACTACAATGCATATTAGATAACCAATGTTAGAAGAGAAATTGTATCCCACATAGACTTTGCATCGTAACTTTGAAACAAATAGATGCAACCTGGATTGATAATTAATGTATTGAGTAATTAGTTATTTTAATAAGCAATTAATTTTCCCAACACTCACCAACCTAAAAAACATTATTTATCTACAACACATGCAAAATAATTCACTTCTCCTTAACTTAACACTTGCATCATCTTCATATCATCAATCAACTATGAAACAATATGAAAAATAGAAGACGACAACATGGAAATGCAAAATAACAATCATGACCTAATTTTCCCTAGCATGTAGAATACAATGCACAAGATTTCTTACACTCTAGCACACATCTCCACAACCACATAATTAGAACTATTGGAACTTTCCACTTCCAACACTCACAAATCCAGAACAACTCTGTCTCTCTAAACAATAACAAATGACATAGTAAATAAACCCATTAAACAACCCCACCCCCCAAAAAACAAAAACCAATACAACCTAAAAAAAACACACCCTCTCTCCCTGCTCACCTTTGATTTCCTTCATATTACACAGTCTCTGTAACAACCTAAAGCCCACTTGAATTGCCCCTAAAAAAACCAACAACACAATGAAAGCAATTGCACCTTTCACAAAGCAATCTCTATCAAACAACAACACAACATCAAAACAAAATACCTTCTCTCCTTGTTCATATATGACTGTTTTCATCCTATAGAGTCTTTGAAATAGCCCCTGTCAGACTTGACTTGCTTCTGGAAAAGCCAACAACACAACATATCCAACCACACTCTGCACAAAGCAAACTCTATCGAACAACAACTACATAATCCAATTGCAAAATACATATATTAATATGCCAACCAACTGGCTATAAGCAAGATGCTTGATGCACAAGACTCCTTACCCACCTTTCCTTCCTCACTTATAGAACAATATAGCATTAAAAAATAATTCAATTAAATCTCATTGTAATTTGTGAAAGCCATCCAAGGGAATCATGTCAAGCAGTACACATAAATAATTCCATATTTCGTATAATAAATATATATGCATCCTGTCTGGCCCACCGCTTTAAATGAAACCAACTTCCATCTGACACCATAGAAAGATTTGTAAATCATCATATTCTCCAAACCATCCACCAAACCTTCATAATTAAATTACGTATCCAATTCCTGTCGTCGACCCAACAATAAGATGTTGTTTTGAACAACCAATCAGAACACAACAAAAAAATTTAGTTCGCTCCCAACAAAGTTTAACTTTGGAAAATGGCACCAAATTTTTGGTCAATGTGAAAAGAAAAACAAAGTCAACACAAATAATGATTGCTATAGTCCCAAACCTTTGGCAAGGAATAATAATCACAATAATTTAAATACTAAATATATGTTAATAATTTGGAAAAAATATATAATATAGAGTAATTTAATTTAAAATTTAAAAAGCACATTTTTTAATTATAGGAATTTGATTAAATTTTAAATAAACAAAAACCATAAATGTATATAGCAATTTGTCATTTTTTGTATATTAATTCTACCCTTTATACAAAAAATAATCTAGATAAAAATTGTCCTTATAAAAACTTAGAACAAGATATTTACAATCTCATAAATGAATGTAGTATCCTCGTGCTAGGAGACTTTAATGCTAGGAATACTACTAATCAAGCTATTATATTAAGCAACAATTCCAACCCTAATCCTATGTGGCTAGATGAGGACTTTGTTTTAGCTAATAGATACAATAAAAATTCAGAAGACTTGATTGAGGATTTATATGGTACTGAGGTAATCAAGATTTGTAGTTCTCAAGATCTAATAATTTGCATTGGTCTAATGAAGTGGTTGAAATCTAACCAGATGACTTGTATCCATGCGTTGGGTAGTAGTGTTGTGGATTATGTGATATCAGATATCCCTGTTTACAACCAAATAGTAAATTATGACCTTTTAAATGACCATGAGTCTGAATCTGATCGTAGACCTTTAACTCTAACTCTAAACTTTATCATGCACAAAACCCTCCTTGAAGGTAACCAAAGACTTCTTTTTGACAAAAATAAAGTTGATCTCTTCTTAAAGGACTTAAACACTGAATTAAATCTTTTATCATATAAGAACAATATTAAAGACATCTATCATAATTTACAATAACCCTCTCTACCTCCATAAAATCATTCTCTATCAATGTGTTGTGTAAAAAGAAGAATAGAATTTCCAACCCTTGGTATGATAATGAGTGAAAACTTGCTAGAAAAACTATTAGGAATGCCTCTAATGAGTCATTGAAATCTCAATATATTAATAGTTACAAAACCCTAATTAAAAGGGAAAAAAGCACTACATAAATAGAAAGAAATAGAATCTTTTGCACCTTTCTAAGCTAGATCCAAAGAAATTTTGGAGACAAATTCTGACTCGTAAAACTAAAGAAAATGCTATGATTCCCTTGGTAGACTGGAATTCCTACCTTAAAAATCTTTATGAATCTGTAATGCCCTAGAAAAAATTCCCAAGTTTCTACAGAAGATGATGTTTTTTCTATGGAAGACATAAAGTTTTGGGTTATGCGACTTGGAACTGGGAAAGCTAAAGACATCAAGGGCTACCAAGCTGAAATATTAAAAATTGGAGGGCCTATTATTTTTCCTCACATACACAAGCTCTTCAATTTAGTAGTCAAGCAAGTCTTCCCTAAACCTTGGTCTCAAAGCCTCATTGTACCTATTTTTAAAATAGGGAATAAAAGCAATCCCTCTAACTATAAGACCATTATGATTAGCCCAATTTTAGCCAATGTATGTGGAAGTATTTTGGAAAAGAAGATAAGCATATTTCTATAATGCCACAAAAAAAGAACTTAAGGTCAATCCGGTTTTAGAGGTTATCATTCAATTATGGACCACCTTATCACGCTTAGGATCATTTCAAAGGAGTGTTGCAACAATAAAACAAAACTCCTTTGTTGTTTCGTTGACTTTAGGAAAGTTTTTGACATTGTGTCTAGGAGTAACCTTTGGAATAGGTTAGAAGAGCTAAAATTTCCCTCCAAGATGAGAGTTGTGTTGACCAACTGAGAGGGGGGGGTGAATAATTTGTTATAGTGCTTAAAAAATTATGATTATTTTAAACTCTTTACAAAGCACTCAATGACAATCACAATAATGTAGGGAAATAAGTAATAGCACATTCAACATCGGTCACGCATATGAGATACACAGAGATAGATATTTAGATATTTCTTGAGGAAACCCATAGAGGGTAAAAACCTCTTCTTCTTTATATGATAAATAATCTTTACATTCTTTACATTATCATACATATGAGCACCAACTCATAATGAGGCTGCAACCTCTGTTTTGCAAGATGCTACTTGCTAAGAGCACCAACTCTTTGGTTTCTCTAGCACCAACTAGAAGGAAGCACCAACTCCATGGGTTTCTCTAGCACCAACTACAAGGAAGCACCAACTCCCCAAGTGTTCTAGTACCAACTCCATGGGTTTCTCTAGCACCAACTAGAAGGAAGCACCAACTCCCCAAGTGTTCCAGCACCAAATGGATGGAAGCACCAACTTCCGATCATACAGGCACCAACCTGTAAAACAGAGAACAATAGTTCTCCCTTGCACCACCCTGCCACCCTGGTTTGTCTAGTTGCAACCAGATGGAAGCTACAACTCCCTACGTTCAAGCACCCACTTGAACCACTAAGGACAACCGTCCTCCCTAGCACCTCCCTACCACCCTGAAATATAAATCTTTGTTACTAAAACTTATTACAGTGACATAAATTTCTTCAATGGCTTACCAGCCTCATCGTTGTTCTGCTACACTGCGCTGCTCTGTCTGCATATGTGTCTTCTGCACACTCCTCTGTGCTTTATGTCCTTCTCAATCTATGCATTGTATACCATGTCCATTTACTACACCATTCCTCTGCTGTGCATTTATTCTGCTGCGTTCTCACTTCTTCTTCACTTGTCTTTTCCATTTAGCTGCAACTCTCACCTCTCTTCCTTGTTTTTCATTCTTCTAATCTTTGTACTCCTTGTGCATCCCCTCTGCTCCTTTTTCCTGCATGCTCTGCTCCCCGCCAATGTCCACCAGATTGGGGTCTTCACTGCCACTTTCGCAATACCACCACCTCACTTCTGTGTGCCACGTTGTGTCTTTGTTCTGCATCTCCTTCTCCTTTTGAGTGCTCTGCCTAATCATCATGGTAACTCTTCTGCTTCTCTGGCGGTTTCCCACGCATCCATCATCACTGGGTGTTATACTGAGATTTCTTAACTTCTCTAGCAGTTGAGACTCTTTGTCTTCTCTTTCATAGACGAGCTCATCCTCTGGCATAAACCATTAGTTGTTTCTAACAGTTACACTCTAGAGTGCAACAGTAGCCCTCCGATCTTATTCAAATTCATCTGCATTGTTGGATTGACTTCATAGACTTTGGCGTTCATTTCACCATTGCGCACTTCAGCATTTTGGGATCATTGTGGTGAACATTTTGTTACACTCCATGTCCCATTCCCCAAAACTCCAAAATGGAGCTTGTTTGTATTAGCTCCTATCATTTTGGCATTTCGCATTTCAACCTTTCGCAATTTCACATGTTGCTAAATCCTGTTGCGAGGCACCCAGTCCATGTCACAATTTCACCTTTCGGGATTTCACGATTTCACAATTCTTGTGATGAGATATATTGATGCTCCATGTCACGATCCCCGAAACTCCAAAATGGAGCTTGCCGATTCAATCTCTTCTCTACAGCTCTTCGATCTCTAGATCAACGGTCCACGATACATGGTGATCAGACGACTATCCTCTGCCACAAAACTTCATCCTTCAGGACTTTTGGGGGAGTGATGGAGTTAAAACTCCTGAAGCAAGAACTCCTGGAGTGAGGTCAGTCTTGCGTCACTCAATGACATGTCGTGGCCAGAGTGGCTGTCACGTGTCACTCAGAATTGTGATTTCTAGTGGCCTAAAATGCCTAATCAACTCGACACTTGTCTTTGTCTGACCATGCCATGTGTCGTAGTCTTCCACCTATCCTTTCTGACATGGTCTGCCACATTCTCCTCCTAGATCTATCGACCCAGATCACTTTGCAATTTCTCATATCGCAATTTTGCCATTTTGGTGTGAATTTTCTCGACACTTCCAAGTCTCGATCTGCGAAAATATGAAATGAAGTCAGATCATCTTTTCGGCTTTTCGCACTTCGTAACTTCGGCACTCCTGTGATGAGGAGTTTCGACACTTGACTCCTCCATCTCCCGGTATCCAAAATTCCAGTATTCGAAACTGTCTCTTGCTTTTGGTATTTCGGGGTTTCGCATTTCGCGATTCCAGGACTCTTGTGGTGAAGTGTTTTGACACTTCAACTCTCGGTATTCAGAACTGTCTCTTGCTTTCGGGATTTTGTCATTTTACATTTTGCGATACTGGGGCTCCTGTGGTGAAGTGTTTTGACACTTCAACTCCCAGTATCTGAGATTCCGAAATGGAGTTATTTCCCGGTCTGTAAAACTCTTGTTGATGTGCCTCTTTCAGGATTTCGGGATTCCAGATTTCGCAACTCTGGGACTCCTATGGTGAAGAGTCTCAACTCTTGAATTCTTAATCTCTCGGTATCTGAAACTCTGAAATGGAATCAGATCAAAGTATTCTGGCGTTTCACATTTCATAATTTCAACATTCTTGTCGTGAGTTGCTTCCTTGACTCCTCCAATGCCCGGTATCCGAAACTCTGAAATGGAGTTTGCATTTCGCCATTTCGACATTCTTGTCATGAGTTAATTCCTTGTCTCTTCCAGTGCCCGGTATCTGAAACTCCGAAATGGAGTTTACGCTTCTGATATTTCCATGCGATTATCCCTGCGCTACTGATCTTCCTTGCCTGCCTATTTTCCATCAAATAAACAAGCACACTCTTGCACTCTTTGTGCACCTCTACACTATCTCTTCTGAGCTTACATTGTCCCTGTTTTTCCATCGCTACATACTCTGATATTTCCATCACTGACAAACACATCTGCTTGAAAGCATGTCAACAAGTTGTTGCGGTAAGGTTGTATGATAATGTTATTTCCAATTTTAGGAGAACTAAGGGTTGGTCATAAGAAATTAACTGCAATATAGGAGTCAAGCAAGATTTCCACATATCCCCTACCCTTTTTGGTATTTACATTGACAAGTTAGAATACAAATCTCCCCCTAATAGGATGGACTCTCTTAGGTGTGAGACGGGATGACACCCAACTTCTGTCGAATATATTCAAATGGTGTCTTGGCTAGGGGTTTAGTAAAGATGTCTGCAATTTTTTCTATGGTTGGAATGTAATGGACCTGAACCACCTTATTGGTGACTTTCTCTCTTTGAAAATGGCATTTTATGGGAATATTCTTGGTCTTGGAGTGGAATACATGATTCTTAGACACACTGATGGCACTAGTGTTATCACAATGAATTGGGATCGGTGCTGCGTATTTTACCTCCAAGTCTGTAAGTGTCTAAATCATCCATAATACCTAAGTGCAAGAGGTAGCAGCAACAATGTACTCTTCCTCTATAGTTGATAAGGAAATGGAACTTTTCTTTTTACTAAGCCATGCTACTAATGAATCACCCAGGAAGAATGCTCCTCCACTGATGCTTTTTCTCTCATCAACACAGTTTGACCAATCGACATCTAAATAAGCAGTTAACTGAAAATTATGATTTATGGGATATCACAGTCCATAAGTCATTGTTTCTTTCAAATACCTGAATATCCTTTTGACAGCTAGAAAATGACTCTATTTAGGTGCAGACTGATATCTGCCTACCATTCCAACAACATGCATTATGTCTGGGTGAGATATTGTGATGTACAACAGGCTGCCGATCATTGACCTATATGAACTTTGATCAACATCAGGTGAGTCATCATCCTTTCTTAATTTGCATCCAATTACCATAGGTGTGCCCACAGGTTTAGAATCTTCCATTTGAAACCTTTTCAACATTTCTCTTAGATATTTTTCTTGAGAAATGAACATCCCTTCAAACCTTTGAGTAATTTGTAGACCAAGAAAAAATGAAAGTTCACCTATCATAGACATTTAAAACCCAGACTCCATGGCAGAAGCAAACCATTTTACCAATGAATCCTTATTACATCCGAAGATGATGTCATCTACATAGATCAACACAATGAGCAAATCATCACCCTCTGTTTTGATATATAGATTGTTGTCAATTGTTCCTCTCTTGAACCCTTTGTCTTTGAGATACGTATCCAGTCTATGATACCAGGCATGAGGAGCTTGTTTTAACCCATATAAATTTTTCTTCAGCTTGCATACTAAGTCAGGGTTATCAGACAGTTCGAAACCCTCTGGTTGTTCCATATAGACTTCTTCATTTAAATCTCCATTTAGAAAAGATTACTTTACATCCATTTGATAGACTTTAAACCTTTTATGACAAGCATAGGCAAGAAATATTCTGATAGATTCTAACCTTTCTACGGGTGCAAATGTTTCATCAAAATCCAGTCCTTCTATCTGAGCATACCCTTTACAGACCAATCTTTCTTTGTTCCTGACAACTTGTCCCTTCTCATTCAATTTATTCTTAAAGATCCATTTGGAGCCAATGACATTTTTACCTTCTGGTCTATGAACCATCTCCCACATATTGTTTTTCTCAATCTGATCAAGTTCATCATTCATTTATTTAACCCAATAGTCATCTTTGCTATCTTCATTAAAATTCTTGGGTTCCAGCATGGATATGAAAGCTATATGTGATTGTTCGGTGTTTTTGATTAGTTTTCTCCTGGTTTGTACACCTTTGTCTTTTTCACCAATTATTTGACTTGCAGGATGATTCGTTTGAGTGATTCTGGAGGAGGAATTTGAAGTTGTCTGCTGATTTGAGTTTGTCCGACTATCTATGTCTTCATCTGATTCATAGTCTTTGTTTTCTGATTCTTGGACCTTTTCATCTTCAACTTTAGTTGTGTCTTCTGTAGAAGACTCATTACTGTACACCTCTCTTGCTGGGATTCCCTCATCAACTTTTACATCAATACATTCAACCATTTTATGCACCCTCTTATTATAGCATCTGTATCATTTGTTGTTTGTAGCATACCCTTAGAAGATACCTTCATTATCCCTGTCATCATATTTGCCAAGGTTCTCATCATTATTTTTTATGTAACATTTACTCCCAAAGACTTTGAAGTGTTTAATTGAAGTAGGTCTCCCATACCATAGTTCATAAGGTGTCTTATCACTTTGTGGTCTGAGGTGGGCTTTGTTAAGAACATGGACTGTTGTGTGTATGGATTCTACCCAGTAGGTTTGACCAATTTTCTTCTCATTCATCATTGACCTGGTCATTTCCTGCATTGTTCTATTTTGCCTCTCAACTACTCCATTTTGTTGTGGAGTTCTTGGGATGGTGTATTCTCTCTTGATCCCATGGTTATCACAGAATTTCTTGAAGTCACTTGACATAAACTCTCCTCCCCGGTCTGATCTTACTTCCTTTAATCTCTTGCCTGTTTGTGTCTCAGTTAAAGCCTTAAATATTTTAAACTTCTAAAAAGCTTCATCTTTTTCCTTGAGAAAGGAAACCCAAGTAAGTCTAGAGTAATCATCAATAATCAACATGAAGTAGTTTTCTTTCCTTGTGCCTTCCTGTCTTGATAGTCCACATAAATCCATATGAACTAGATGGAGTGGTTTCTCTGTTGAAGTAAAGCTCTTGGACTTAAACTATGTTTTGTTTATCTTTCCTACCTGGCAGGGTTTACGCATTGAATCTTGGGGCTTTGATATTCTTAGAAGATCTTTTACTGCCTCGAGATTTTTGAGTTTGATTAAGTGGTCAAATTTTAGATGTCCAAGTCTCCTATTCCATAACCAGCTTTCATCATGTTTTCTTAGATGACATTCTTCTCTATTTTCTTTCAGCACATATACATTATTTTTTGTCCTTATGCCTTTGGCCACCACTTGTCCTAAGTTTACAGACTTTATCTTGCAGTCCTTGGACGTGAACACCACTTCACATCCTCTACCACACATTTGACTTACACTGAGAAGATTATGTTTCAGCCCATCTACAAGTAGAACATCTTGGGCTTTTCCTTTTCCATTATTTAAACTCACCATCCCTTTACCCTTTATTTTACCTGGAACATCATTTCCAAAGATTACGTTTCCTGATTTGATTTCACTTAGAGATAGAAACTTACCTTTGTCTCCCATCATATGTTTGGAGCATCCACTGTCTATATACCAAGGGTTCATTTTTCTTTGAGCTAACGACACTAATCCACACTTGTCACTTTCTTTCTTCTTCCAAACCTTGACATTTTCAGCAGGGGAATTCAAATCTGGTTCATAGTTTCTTAATCGGCAGTCAATAGATTTATGTCCATAGTTATGACAGATGTAGCATTCAATCTCATTGTTCAATAGGTTAAAATTATTGTCGCAACATTGTCTACTCATTGACTGTTGATTATTTCTTGACCTCCTTAGTTGCATGTCCCTAGACTTCATTTGGCAATTTGCAATCTGTGAAGGTTTGTTACTTAGCTGTATCATTTGTTGTGGAAAGTATTTATTCCTTTGAAAACTTAATTGCTCATGTCTAAGTCTTAAGGAACAATTTACAGCTTTGTGACCAAAGTTAGAACAGTAGAAACAATAGCCATAGAAAAGTTCTTTGTACCTGAAAGATGGTGGTCTTCTTTGAGCAAATCTATTTCTTCCATGCTAATGACGTATTTCAGTAGGGAGCACATTATTTCTTTGTTCTACAAATTCAGTCCTGGCACCTTTTTCTTTACTCGTCTTGAGTGGCTGATTGTCTTCCTTTGTCTCTACAGGTTTGTTGTTGTCATTGGTTGTAGATTTGACAAACTCGATGGGTTCTTCATTTCTTGGCTTACCACTACTTGATACCTCTTCATAACCCAAACTAGTTTTCAGCTTTGGATTCCTTTGCTGATTCAGAATGGTGGCTAATCCTTCTGAGGCTTTGATACTTAACAAATTTTGATTATACAAGGCTTGAAACTTCTCCATCTCTTTCCTAGTTTTTACTACTACTTGTTCTAAGGCTTCGCATCTTGCCTTCTTTTCTGATAACTGTCATTTCAAAATGTCTTCAATTTTCTTTGCCTCTTCTAATTCCACTTTTAGTAGGACAAGGTCTTCATCAGGTTCTTTATTGTCTTTCTCGAACTGTATCAACAATTTTCTTTTCTTTCTGTTCTTAATTCTTAGTTTGTCAATCTCTTCCAGTGCACTGATCAGTTCTCCTTCCATGTCAACCACAACTTCTTCTTCATTAGCATCACTTCCTGTGATGTTATTATCATAATCCTCTTTGGCCATAAGTATGAAGTCATTTAGTTTATCTTCAATAGAGGATTCATTGTCTTCATCATCTGAAGGATCATCATCATTGTTTACACAAAGACTTTTCTTCTTAAAGTTATTCTCTTTAAATAAATTTCCGTGTTTGTAATTCTCCTCATCATCACATGTCTGATCCTATCCTTTGTGGGGACATTTATTTGCAAAATGACCTATCCTACCACAGTTGAAACATTTGAAAGGCAGTTTACCTTTGTATTTCCCTGATCCATTCTTCAGTCTCTTCACAAATTTTTCTTCAATTTCATCGGGCTCAGAATCCTCATTCTTGTCTACTTTAAATGATGCTTCTCTGGAGGTGGGTTTATCTTTAACTATTCTCATTTCATATGCAGTCAATGTTCCTATAAGTTGATCAAACTCCAAGGTTTTTAGATTATTAAGTTCTTCTATAGAAAAGACCTTTGGGTTGAACCTATTTGGGAGATATCTCAAGATTTTCTGAACTAAATAAGGTTCCTCGATTGTTTCACCAAGTGCTTTCATTGCATTTACCATTTCTTCTACTATCAGAAAGTATTTTCTAACAGTTTCATCTTCCTTCATCTTCAGCTGTTCAAACTGTATTCTGTAGGTTTGAAGCTTGGCATCCTTTACCTTCTCATTACCTTCATAACGGCTAATGAGTTTGTCCCACATTTCTTTGGCAGTTCCTAGGTGCATAACTTTTACAAATTTTTCTTCTACAAGCCCACTCAAGATAGCATTCATAACCTTAGCATTGAAGCTAAATTCTAGCTTTTCATCCTTATTAGCTAGTACAATTGGATTTACATAACCAGTATCTACCACATCCCATACGTCTACTCCTAAGGCCATTATGTAGGTTCTCATTCTCACTTTCCAGAAGGCGAAGTTTGTTCCATTGAATAGAGGGGCCTTATTGGTTGAATTTCCTTCATGCGGGGGGGGGGGGTGAATCAGTTGTTACTGTGCTTAAACAATTATTCTTATTTTAAACTCTTTACAAAGCACTCAATGAAAATCACAATAATGTAGGGAAATAAGTAATATCACATTCAACATCAGTCACGCATATGAGATACACAGAGACATATATTTCTTGAGGAAACCCATAGAGGGTAAAAACCTCTTTTTATTTATATGATAAATAATCTTTACATTCTTTACATTATCATTTATATGATAAATAATCTTTACATTCTTTACATTATCATACATATGAGCACCAACTCATAATGAGGCTACAAGCTCTGTTTTGCAAGCTGCTACTTGTTGAGAGCACCAACTCTCTGGTTTCTCTAGCACCAACTAGAAGGAAGCACCAACTCCCTGGGTTTCGCTAGAACCAACTAGAAGGAAGCACCAACTCCCCAAGTGTTCTAGCACAAACTAGATGGAAGCACCAACTTCCGATCATGCAGGCACCAACCTGTAAAACAAAGAACAACAGTTCTCCCTTGCACCACCCTGCCACCTTGGTTTCTCTGGTTGCAACCATATGGAAGCTACAACTCCTTGCGTTCAAGCACCCACTTGAACCACTAAGGACAACCATCCTCTCTATCACCTCCCCACCACCCTGAAATATAAATCTTTGTTACTAAAACTTATTACAACGACATAAAGTTCTTCAATGGATTACTAGTCTCATCGTTGTTCTGCTACACTGCGCTGCTTTGTCTACATCCGTTTATTTTGCACACTCCTCTGTGCTTTATGTCCTTCTCAATCTATGCACTGTATACCATGTCCATTTACTGTACCATTCCTCTACTGTGCATTTCTTCTGTTGCATTCTCACTTCTTCTTCACTTGTCTATTCCATTTCCCCGCAACTCTCACCTCTCTTCCTTGTTTTGCATTCTTCTAATCTCTGTACTCCTTGTGCATCCCCTCTGCTCCTTTTTCCTGCATGCTCTGCTCCTCGCGAATGTGCACCACATTGGGGTCTTCACTACCACTTTCACAATACCACTGCCTCACTCCTATGCGCCATGTTGTGTCTCTGTTCTGCATCTCTTGCTCCTTTTGAGTGCTCTGCCTGATCATCATGGTAACTCTTCTACTTCTCTGGCGGTTTCCCATGCATCCATCATCACTGGGTGTTATACTGAGATTTCTCAGCTTCTATGGTAGTTGAGACTCTTCATCTTCTCTGTCATAAACGAGCTCATCCTCTGGTATAAACCATCAGTTGTTTCTAACAGTTAAACTCTAGAGTGAAACAATAGCCCTCTGATCTTATTCAAATTCATCTGCTGTTATAACCCTAAATTGCACTATCCCTGCTTACCTGGCATCAGGCCTACTCATGCCTCTTCCTAGACAAAGCCATGCTGAATAATTCCTCAAAAAACCATTCAAAACAAGCAACCCGTGCCCTGACTTCTCACTGGGC
>CBVK0100086318.1:0-11873 GCA_900067695.1 Picea abies
TGTGTGTGCGTACGTGTGTGTGTGTGTGTGTGTGTGTTTTCAATCAATCAAATAAATACCAATTTAAAGATATGAATGCATATATTGAGCCTCCTATCGACGAGCTACTAAAGTTATGGGATGACATCACTATGTATGGCATCTCTAGACCAATATGGCGAAAGAAATTTCAATTCCATGGAAAGTTCATGATGCTCTAGGGCTAACATATTCTTTTGGTATTTGATGTACTATATAATGTAATAGTATATAATTTTATGAAAATATCACGCATGTTTTTTAAATAATTCCTTGGTATATAATTGATACTGACATTAATCCATATCTTGTAGGTCTTCAAACAAAGGGTAAATTTTCATGTCCAGTTTGTGGTCCAAGTATGAATTCTCATCATTAAAGAAGTTTAGGAAAGGAGGTGTTTGATGAGTATAGGCACTTCTTCCCTAATAACCATATGTATCGAACTACTAAAAAACATATTTTCAATGGGAAATAAGTGACTGGAATAAAACCATGAATAATGACACCTCACATATGAAGGTTGGAATACAATATAAATCATCAACGTAAGCAATTAGTATATGTATCATATATAATTTTTTACAATTTTTATTTGTACGGAATTTTGTTTATTGTATCTAACAATTATTGTTGTAATTTCATTTATGTTTCATAAAGGTCGTCAAGGAATTAATGTCATTCCATGAGGAATGAAAAGTTACCCTATACAATTCAGTAGGTTTCCCTACTATGAGAACCTACAAATAGCTCATTTGTTTGATGCAATGCATATGAAGAAGAATGTAACATAAAAATTATGGAGAATCTTAGATAGAAGGAGTGACAAAGAAAAAATTGTCAAAATTTGTAGTGACATTCAGGAAGACAATAATGCAATGCAAAATGTGATCCATTCAAATAGTGATGGACACCGATATAGTCTTCCATGTTTATTTATAGAGAAATAAATCAATTTTGTAAAATAGGTCATTAGGAAAATTAAATTTCCCATAATATTTTATTCAAATATTAATAATATCTTAACAAAGAAATGTGAATTTGGTCGGATAAAAACTCATGGCTAACATACCTTCATTAAGGTATTTATTTTTTTATATTTATATAGTGGTATACATATTTTTAGAATTTTGTGTTTACTTTTTTGTTACAATATGTTCTACCTCTATATTTTCTAGACAACTTTGACAAGTACATAAAACAAACTATATATGATCTTGACAAATACATGAGGTAAGTATCAATTCCTATGCAAAATGTCAGTTGCAGAACTTGTTGACATGTGTTTTACTTGAAATGTATATAAAATTTTGTTGAAACATGTGATTTTATTGCATCATGTGTAGGTGGTTGTCATCTAAACAAATCCATAAAGAATATATAAAGTATTGGAGGAGAGAAATTCCTCGGCTAATGTGTGAAATGAAAAAGTACCTACCTCCGAGATTTTTCAATGTGCAAGAACACTACCTCATACAACAAGTTGAGGAGATTGAAATGTGTGGACTTGTACACACAAGGTCAATGTGGATGGTGGAGAGGCATTTGAAATTATTGAAGGATTTTGTTAGACAAAGAGCATGTCTTGAGGGTTCTATGGTGGAGGGATATATGGTATATCAATCCTTCATGTATGTCAATATCTTTCTAAATTAGCAACATATATGAATGTGCCTCACATTTGGGATGTCAAATCCATCAACAAATTTGAAGGGGAGGTCATGTTGGGGAAAGGTAGAATGAGGAAAGTGAAAGGTAATTAGATGGTAAAGATCTATAATAATTTTGATTATTCATTTTTATCTAATCATACCTATTTAATTTTTATTCTTCCATTAATTATTAATATTTACCATGATACCTAATTATTGATGAATTGTTATTTTTTCATATAACTGGTCAAGAATGGGATACATTACATTTATACATTGCAAACAATCTTGATTTGATGTAGGTATGGATAGAACGATGTATACAATGTTATAGTAGGTTATCATGGGAAGGGGTGGCTACATTGGTTAAAGAGGCTCATCGTAATCAAGACACCAATCTTACACAGAGGGAAATCGATTTAGCATATGGTTTAAAAGATAAACATGCAAGCATATTCACCCACATTTTTTAGTTATTTTCCATTATATTAATGTATGTGGTATAATTTTTTCTTAAAATATTTACTAAGTTTAAAAATGTTTATTACTTGACAATGCATTGTTTACATGCTAGACATATTGTAGTTGAAACACCACAAGGCTATGTGGTGCAATGGTCGTAAATTTTGCGTCAAAAAGTTGGATGACAAGAAGAAAACCTTTGATTGTGGGATAACTACAATATTTCAGGTCAATAATGTTTCCTCTAGAAGTGATAGGCATCCAAAGGTGTTTGAAAATAGATACTATGGGTATTTGGATGATATACTTGAGTGTGACTTTAAATCTTTTAAATTAGTCCTATTCGAGGTCAAATGGTACAGGTTACATATGAATGAACATGATCATGAAATAATTGTTATTGATCATGATAATGGATTTAACATGGTTAGTACAAGGATGATTGAGTTGGGTACAGAGCCTTATGTTCTTCCAAGCCAATGTGAGTAGGTCTTTTACTCATAGGTTCCAAGTAAAGCAGGTTGGTCATACATTGTTAGATATGATCCAAGAGGAAGGCCTATAAAGTATAATGTAGTGGAAGAAGGTGATATTGAAGAATAATATTATGCAAAGGAACAATAATATTTGTTAGATGAAGAAGATGAAGAAGTTGAGATAGATGTAGATGGCGATGTTCTCAATGATCATATATACGATGAAATTATTGAAAATGACATTGATGATGATGTTCCTATGGCCAATACTTTGAATGTTGATTATGAACCAGAATATATAGATGTGGAGTTGGATGAAGAAGAAGAATAATGATATTTTCGTGATATTCTTTCGGATTCATCGCAATAGTTTATAAATCGACGTTTCAAACCAAGCAAATGTGGTCCATCATTAGGAAAAGATATGAAGAAAATATGATCTTTAACAAGATATTTATATGAAAAATTAGGGTTTAAGATATAGTTAAGAGCTGACTCATTATATAATGGAAAACCTAAAAATATTTCAATTTAATTACCTAGAATCAGTTCTGGTGGACAAGGTTGGGATCCAATTTTGACTAATCTTCCAATCATAATCTCTATTTAGGTTGTTAGGTTGTTTTTCAATTTCTATGGCTTCCCTAAATTTTATATTGTGAAAGTGGTATATTCTAGCAATAATTTTGGCCTCTTCAATACAAATGTGATGTTTGGTCTTGTCAGAGTGTTCAACCAAAGTAGAGGGACGAGTGTGATTATGCTTGATATTGACATCATGTTCCTGAATCCTAATCCTAAAGGAATGACCTGTTTCCCCTATGTATTTCTTTCCACATGAGAAAGGGATCATATAGACCCCTTTTTGCTTAATGGGATTTGTGGGGTCTTTGAAGGATCTAAGGGAATTTATGATAGTGTTAATGGGTTTGAAGGTTGCCTCGGTCTTTTTCTTCCTCAAAATTATAGCAAGCTTATCACTTGTCCCGTGTATGTATGGAAAGAAAACTTTGGACACATCATTATTAGTATGTTCCTTATCTCTAGGTTCTTTACTGACATTTTGGAAGGTCGTAAGACCTAGATGCTCATTATATCCATTATCTTTAAAAACATTGAGGAGATGGGTTTTTTCTTCATTAATATGTTCATTCTAGGTAATTAAATTGAAATATTTAGGTTTTCCATTAAATAATGAGGCGACTCTCCACTATAGCTTAAACCCTAATTTTTCATATAAATATCTTGTTAAAGATCATATTTTCTTCATATATTTTCCTGATGATGGACGACATTTGCTTGGTCCGAAAATTCGATATATAAACTGTTGTGATGAATCTGAAATAATATCACCAAAATACCATTGATCGCATAAGTCTTAGAATTGAAAAAGATCAATGATATTGAATTGTTTAAATGTAGGTCAAGGTATGTGATTATATATTTTCTAAGATTTATTCTCATTAAAGTATTTTTGTATATGGGTTAATTATGTGTTTTTATGTTTTATGCCATTATCTATGCATCATTGGTTGGTTAGAAGTCATTGACATTGATTTCTCTCATAAACCACCAGCCTATAACCTCCTAACCCATATTGAGCATGTGTTGATTGGTTTTAACTATCAATCAATATTGATATTCCACCACAAATTTTTAACCCTCAACCTAGTAACCTTGGTAACTTTCTAACCCTCCACACTCATCCACCATAGGAAACATATGCATGCTCTAGAACCACTACCCAGGATCTAAATGGAATCTTTGAGCTGCAAGTGTCATATGGTAGCCATTAAAAGGTTTAACACATAGACTATTGTTTTTGGGATTTGGACACGGTTTAGGGTCAGAGGTTAGGAGTTAGGGATTCATGGGTTAGGGGATTTGGTGGTTAGGGGGTTTTAGGATTTAAGGGGGTTATATATAATATATAACAAATATTATATACAAATACAAATATAAATTATATTACAAACAAATAACAAATACAAAATAAACAAAAAATAAAATAAATCAAAATCAAAATTCAAACATAAAAAACACTTTGGTGCCAAACCCTTGACCAAATAAACCCACTCCCAAACCCATTAACCACTCCATTGATCGACCACATTTTCCCATAAGGAGAGTGGAAAAAGGAGAAACCCACTGAAATTTTCATTTGATCAACCTGGTGTGCCAGTATGGAGAGTGCGCAGAGGAGTAACCCACTAAAGTTTACATTGGATCGACCCCTCTTGCCAGTAAGGAGAGTACGCAGAGGAGAAGACATGTACAAGGAGAGACTAATGCCACCTTTATGCCCAAGGAGGGATCGAACCCACCTGTGCATCCAAGGTGGGATCTGTTAGCACTAGAAGTCACCCCTGGATTGCAGCACAGGTAAGACTGATACCCATCAGTTTGTATGTCACAAAAAATAAATATAAAGGCGGTCTAATGGACGTAGACTCAGGATGGTATCGTTTTAACTTAGAAAACTGGGTTGGTATGCACAGATAGGTGATTTCTTGATCTAACTTCAGTCAGTAAGTTGTAGTAAGGGAGAGTAGGAGGAAGAACTTGAGAAGATAATGTAAAGGTCTACTATGAACATCGGGCCTTCTAATAGCCTAAGGAGGAAAAACTCAGAAAACAAGATCTTTTTGGATTCGGAGCTTCAGGAAACTGAAAAAATTATGACAGCACTGCAATCAAACATCCATTACAACACAGTCACAATAATCCATGTGAATCCTTCAATCATGAACATTCAATATCAGACGTATAATAAGACAGAGTAAGAAAAGATGAATTGGATTAAACAAGAAGTCTCAAATAAAGATACATAACTAGAAGCCAGAGGCTTTACTAAAACTTTACAATATGGGAGCTTTGCTCTACCATTGACCATGAAAAAATATCAAAACTGAGTATTTATACTCAAAGCAACTCGCTCCCTTTAGAATCCCACTCTGGTCATTGCATTCAAGGCTGGCATCTACTTCTTCTTCTGTCAAGATGCACTTGCATCCTTCTGTCAGATGCAAGATCGGATCGGTATGGGGTTCACAAGAAAATCTATGACAGGAAACTTCAGGTTGACAATCTGTCCCTCACGACTGGATCTTTCATGCTTTCCATTTATGTGGTGAAACAAGGTTTCAACCACCTTCCCCATTTTCATTAACTACTTTCATCGGGATCAGGGCAAAGCCTGATGCCCATGAATGCTCCAGGCGAACTCGTAATTCCTTTTATTCAATTATGGAGCCTCGAGACCACGCAGATCCTTCTCTGTGACCAACTTGAGCACTTTGATCTTCTACGCAGCCCCCTTTCTTTTTCCCATGCGACTGCGGGCTATGACCCCATGCTTATCCGATGTGAAATCTCAAGATTTCGTGTTTCATGAGTTTTCACTCCCTTTGACTTCCAACATCGCGATGCCTGAAATCACAAAATTGCCTTTGAGATCGATGATTGGTCCTCCTTCAAAATGGATGGCCACGATCATTTTCTTGACAACACGAAACACTAGCTATGCGATGAGCGTTGGCCCCTCTTTCTGGACCTGCTTCCCATGTGATCAAGTGTTGAGACCATGGGCCCAATTGTCGAGCGTTTCGTGATTTTTCATTTCCGGGGTCTCGCACCATGTTCCACTTTTGAAACTTGATCCGTGAAACCGCGATCCTGATGATCTGACACTACGCGTCCCTTAATTTGGACGGCCCATATTGAAACCATCGGCTTTTCGGGTATCGAGATTTCAGGCTATGAATGCACCTTTACGACAAGAATCTCGAACTCTCGATTCACAATCCTCCAATATTTGTCGATGTCATATCAACGGTCGTCGACTCTTCACGATCGGATGGACCAGACTTTCGCTTTCATGAATCAGGATTTTGCGATCCTTTCTAAACAATTTTACAACATTTGAACTCCTGATTCCCGCGCCCGCTTGATTTGAGTCCATATTAGACCACTCTCAGTGTTGCGGCCTGTGACAATGAAGACTTGGATGAGATGGTTGGACAACATAAGGATTAGTGACAGAGGCCGAGGGAGTGAACTTTCAGAACAGAAAGGGCAAGCAGAAAATAGATCTACCGACTACAAAGGGGGGGAAATAAGGACATGGTCGACAAAAATAATGAAAATGGGGCAAGGGTACAGACTCGGGTAAATCGACACATGCCTACTGGCCTTAACAACTTCATGTGATAAAATTTGGCTCAACAGGGGATGGCATGCTCCCTACGAGCTGCCAAGAACAAGTAGTTATAGTGTCTTAGTTGTTGGTTTATGGAGTCTAACAATCATAAAAAGATAAAAATAAAAATAAAAAATAAAACAGGAACGGTATTTACAATGGTGGGATGTCGGTTGCGGCTTTAAACAAAACTTTTTTAGGAAGTGGCCATTTACAGGGCCACCAAAAAGTTCATTACCCTCCAAGTTCTAGAACCTGTAAGTGTTGTTCGTGAATGCCTCACAAATATTGAAGGGGGCGATCCACAAGGCCTCAAATTTGGTATGCTTGCCTTTGCCCTGCTTGGGTGCGTCCCATTTAAGCTCTAGATCTCCCAGCAGGAAATCCTCTTTTCTCACCTTCCTGTCAAAATCTTTCTTGATCTTCTGTTGATTCTCATGTGCTCTGTCCAGGGGCTTCTCTCTTACCTTCTGCACTTCAACCAGTTGTTGGATTATTCTAGTCATGTCATCGGGCTCACCTTGGTGATCTTGAAATAATTTCACCACTGGCAAGGCCAGATGAGAGGGAAAAACTGCTTCAACTCCATATACGAGCTGGAAAGGAGGGACACCAAGAGATCTTTTCGTTGTCACTCTGTCAGCCCACAAAAAAAACTTGAGCTTTGAATCCCACGCTTTTTTGTTATCCTCTAATAGTGTTTTAATGATCTTGATGAGGCTTTCATTAGAGGACTCTGCCAGTCCATTGCCTTGGGGGTAGTATGGGGTAGAGTGAATCAACCTAATTCCAAACTACTCACAGAATTGGATTAATGGTTCGGTTTTGAAAGACGTTGCATTATATGTGAAGATTCTACTTGGACATCCAAATCTTGCTATGATATCCTCCAGGAAACCGATGATCACCCTGTGAGAAGCACTCCTTGTGGGAATAGCTTCTATCCACTTCGTAAAGTAATCTGTGGAAGTCAGGATCCATCTATGCTGACCATTGGATGCAGGATGAATTTCCCCAATGAAGTCTAGGCCCCACTGCTGGAAGGGCCCTGAAGCAACCACGGGCTTCAATGGAAGGGACTTTAGTTGCCGCTTTCCGTAGAATATTTGACATTTAACGCGGGCTCTGACTTTTGTACAAACATCCCTGAACATAGTAGTCCATAAATATCCATCCCTAAGAATTTTATAGGCCATCATTCTCCAGAAGTGATTTCCTCCACATAGATTATCGTGAAATTCATACATAATATTTTGTGCTTCTTGTGAGTCTAAACATCTCAAAATCACCCCCAGGGGGTCTTTCCAATATAATATTTGATCAACAAGGCAGTATTTAATTGCTTTGAGCTTTAAATCTTTAGCCTTATTCCTTTGCATGCCATCAGGAGGCTGCAATTTCTATATAAAATATATGACATCCTTGTACCAAGGACATCCTACTAATGGGGGGTCTACCTAATCATTTGTATCAGACAGCTCATCCTGCTGACTTTCAGAGTAATTATTGACAAAATTTACCCCCAAAGATTTTCAATTAGATTCAGACAGCAACCTGGATAAACCTTGACCTTTTATCAATTTGGTGGGCTTGATCTCTAGATAAAAATCAAGGATTTTGGCAATCCATCAGCTCCCCCTTCCATCTATGTCTTGCTAAATGAGAATTTCCTTAACGGTAACTGAAGGGACGTATGCGATGACTTTTGATTGTAGAAAAATGGAATCTAAAAGCTTTGAGAGCTTTAACTAAAGTGTAGGCCTGCTTCTCCATGATGTCATATTTCACCTCAGCATCTCTCAATGCCCGAATGAAAAAGGAAATGGGTTGCTCCAACCCTTCATCATTTTTTTGCAACAGAACGGTCGCTACAATGTCAAATGAAGAAAATAAAAAAAATGAGGAAATCCTTTGAGTAATCGGGACTGATAAGCACAGGGGCTTCATTCAATGCCTTCTTTATTTGATCAAAGGAATTTCAAGAATCGGTAGTCCATTTGACTTCGCTTCCTTTCCTCAACATGGTTGTTATAAGCTTTACCATCTCAGCAAAGTTGGAAACAAACCTCCTCAGAAAATTAATTTTTCCCAAGAAATACTGGACTTCTTTCTTGGATCTCGGGAGTGAAAAGGTTTGGATTGCTTCAACTCTATTGGGATCAATCCTAACTCCTTCAGCTGATACTAAGTGGCCCATCAATTTTCCCTCCTTCATGGAAAACAGAGACTTCTTTGGATTTAAGGACAGACCAAATTTCCTGCATTTCAGGAAAACCCTTCTTAAATGCTCACAGTGCTCTCTATCTGATCTGGAGAAGACTGTAATGTCATCCAAATAGATGACCACAAACTTGTCCTTTTCTCCAATGAAAGCGATATCCATGGCTCTCTGAAAGGTCGCCCCAGTGTTCATCAATCCAAAGGACATTTTGGCATACATGAATGTACCCCAAGGAGTGGTGAAGGATGTTTTTTCTCTGTCCTCGGGTAGGATCGAGATCTGATTGTATCTTGAAAATCCATCAATCATGGATATCCTTGATGCGCCAGTTACCCTTTGTAATATATGTTCCATTTTCGACAAGGGGTAATTTTCTTTCTTTGAGCTCTTGTTTAGGTTCCTGAAATCGACACAAAGTCTGATTTCCCCACTCTTCTTTCTCACTGGAACCAGGTTGTCCACCCACTTAGAATATCTCAAAGGGACAATGATTTGGGCGTCCAACAACTTCTTTACCTCCCTTTCCATAATAGACATGAGCATAAGATTTATCTGTCTCAATTTCTACCTAAATGGTTTGGCCTTTTCCTTCAGTGGAATCTTATGCTCAATAACAGTCGTGTCATATGTTCTGAGGTCTTCATAGGTCTAGGAAAACACATCAGCGAATTCCTTTAATAACTCAGTGTACCTGGCTCTCGGTTTCCTTGACAAGTTGCTTGACATCTTGACATACTTAGGGTCTTTCTCTGTGCCAATATTTCATTCGGCTATGTCAGCATCATCAATTGGCCTCTGAGATTTCACTGCCACATCATTACTATCAAATATCCTTTCTAAAGGGACTAGTCCCTTCGGAATGTGATTGCTCGAAAACTGCACAATATGATGATTAGCGATTTTCTTTAAAAATACATCAGCATGTGAGTTACTTTCAAAATCAGAATCCTGGTCTATGTGTAATGCAGAAAATTCATCAAGAGCTTCCAGGAACCTCTTGATCTCAATATCATCCTCAAATACCTTCCAATGCTTGACATTGTCAGGTATGGAGGGTCATTATTTTACTTCTATATCATACCTGAGCTTGGGTGGAAGAGGGACTCTGAAATTTCTTGCTGAAATAGCCAAAGAGTCAGCCACTATATTCTCCTCTCTTGGAATGAATGAAATGTTGAAAGCCAAGAAAAAACTGTCAATTAAATCCCACACTTAATTCCTATAAGATATGAGCCTCGGATGCTTAGACTAGTAAATATTTATGACTTGGTTTACAACTAGCTCGGCATCCCCAAACACAGATATCTCTTTGATTCCCATGTCTTTTGCAGCCCTCAAACCCAACACAAGAGCTTCATACTCCGCTACATTATTGGTAGTTTTAAATTCTAGCTTGTGGGATGAAAGTATGGTCTCTTGGGATGGTGAGACGAAAACCGCTCCAGCGCCATCACTCTCCCTGGAAAAGGCTCTATCAAAGAACATTTTCCAAACAGGTCTAGTGGAAGGGGAAGCTTCAGGAGAAGCGGTGGGATGCTTTCTAAGTTTGAGAGGAGGCTCGGGAGCATCAGTGAGTTGTAATAAACTGGATCCCAAATTGGTGTCAAGTGCAAAGATAGGATGGTTGGTGGGGTTTGTTTCATCACTAATGATATAGGCCAACTGAGATTATTTGTACATTCTTCTATACTCCCCCCCCAAACACAGGAATAATGGCATATGTGAGGTCCATTTGCAAGGTTCCCCCAAGTCTCTATATCCAAGATCTCGACAACAACATGTCAAACTTGGGGGGAACATCAGCTACCACAATATCCATGACCACACTTTTCATGGGCAGCTAAAACAAGGTCATGACCAGATCTTTGATGAACCCAAGACATGACACTTTCCTCGAATCAAAGGAATACAAGTCATGATATGATTTTGTGATTTCTAGTCCAAGTTCTTCCATAACAGTTTTGGGCATGAGATTATGACAAGCTCCTGAATCCATCAAACATTTATGCAGCACCTTATCATGTATGTTCAATGAAGTATAGAAGGGAGGGGATGAATCATCTCTATATTCTACCGTGGGACCTAGGATTACTATTGGATTTTCGTCTTGCAAATTGATTGAGTCGAAGCGATGAGATGAGGGATCGAACCGCAATAGCTTACAGAGGCTCCTTTTGAAATCTTCATTCTTGACCAGCTCGGATAGGGGTACAGGGATCCTAATTTTCTGGATTTCATTCTCAAGATTAAAAGGGGATGTGAGCTTTGGAATTTATTTTGCGTCTGGAACGAGATTTTTGACCACTGGAGAAGGGGTCTACACTTTCTTACCTTTGTTGTTGTCTACTACATCTTTAGCAAGCTTCTCTACTCTGATAGGATTCTCAGGAACATCAGGCATTCCTGCTTTCTTCTTGGACATGAGATTATATCTATTTGGGTTGTCATTGGCCTTGTATCCCTTGCTCAGCTCATTTAGTTGATTGTCCATGAGAGACTCCTCATATGTTGATTGAGTCAAATGAGGGAAAGGGGAGGTGTCTACGAGACAGTGGATTTCTGGGTCAAGGTATTCTTCCCCTTCTCCATCATTAGTCATAATATTATTTTGGAGAGGGGTCTGGATTTTCTGATCATCTCTATCTATGTTCCTTTGTTCCCTTTGCATGATCTGAGGAGCATTGTTTGGCCTTCTGAAGTTTCCTCTGTTATCAGCATTTTGAGGATTTTTGTATGTCTGCTTCCCTTCCAATTCCAACCTTTCCATTCTAGCAGAAAGATATTTTAGTAACTTGGTTACCTCATCCATTTGAGGGGGGAGGGCAAAGGAACGTGAGATCGGAAGA
>CBVK0100086322.1:0-16388 GCA_900067695.1 Picea abies
TGGGCCTTCAACCCTAAATAGAAAGAGGCATCCTATTGAGGTGACAGTGATAAGATAACCTCAAGTTATGCCAATTTTCTCTCTATTGCCCTTTCCTTTTACCAAAGTACAAATTGTGTGATAACAGTTCCCAGCCTAACTCCTCTAATTAGTGGAACGCGTAGTCTAAACATTCGACTTTTTGGCGTTTTTACAGGCATATTTTACAATTAATTTTATCTGAAATCCGGCCAAAAATTGTTGGAACTCCAGATTTGAGTGATCGAGTCTATATAATTTGAGTGCCCCGAGAGTTTTTCATGGTGTTGAATCCATTTATGCATTGAAAAATGCAATTTAAACAACAAAAAATGGTGATTTCACCAAGATCTGTTTGGTTGGATTATGGTGAAAAAGTTCAAAAGGTCGAATGTTTAGACAATGTCGTTAGTGGAATAGGTTCTTACTTAATATATTGAAGGTCGTGTTTATTAAATAAGGCTCTACAAGGTAGTAATCAATGAATATATGTGGCCTTATTAAAGAAGCTCCACTAATTAGTAGTTGAGGCCTCATTAATGGAGGTCCATTAGGTGGTTAGGGTTTTGGTCAATTAAAAATTATTTATAGTAGTAGAAGCTATGTAATCAATTTCCAAATGAATAATATTGTATTTGGAGCTATATTGATGTTGGAGGTTTCCCCCTCAAAGAGGCAAGTGAACATTGTGTTATTATGAATATAAATAAAGGTTTGTGTACTGTTGTGATTTTACAATTTTGGTTTTGTTTATTTGCTTTCCACGACTATATTTTAGTATATTTTGCTCCAAATACTCTATTTCAACTTACAAGGAACACCACAAGTGGTATCAAAGCACTTTCCTGTGCCAACGCATGCTCCAAATTTAGATAAACATTATTAGGCTAGAGACGTGTTTCAAGATCTTTAAATAACACAAAGATCTATCGTTGAGGGGGTAAACCTACAGTTGGGGAAGAGTATATGTAGAAAATACAAACACCTCACCTAGTTGGACACCCTTATAACCTTTATCGGTGTCCCTTCGAGTAGTACAACACATGTATATGGATTTGTCTTCCACGTACCTTTGGGTATATCAGAAGCCCCATGTTCGAACCTAAAAGAAACCTTACATGATCTAATCAATCTTCTTGTTGCTATCATACGCCTAGAACAACAGTAAAGGAGATCACTCTCACATACCAAGAATTGAGTATTATGGCTAAGGGTACGATATATCCTCCTTAGTTAGTTCCATGAAAGATCTAGCCAATCACTATTATTGGAATCCCTCCAATATATCAGAGAGTTATAGCTCTTGAAGCTCATTTTTCCTTAGAACCTTGTAAACCCTAGCCTCTCCCTGCAAATCGTAGCTTCTACAACAAAAACAACGAAATTCCTACATAATTTGCAATATCGGGAATTTGGGAATTCCATTATTGTAGTAATACTTGCCCCAGTTTTAAAAAGTAAAAATTGAGGCCCACCAACACTATCGCAGGAGACCTAGTTCAAAAGAATCCTTGCATGTTATGGTGTCACTCTATAGTTATTTTTTTTTTGTAGACCCGTTAGTACCATTGTTTGTGGCCCTTCTCCATATATTTCTCTCAGGGCATCGATCATGTTGGGATAGCTCTTGGCTAACCTCTTCGGTGGACCCCATGGTCCCATGAACTAACCTCTTCGGTGGACCCCATGGTCCCATGAAAAACATCCAAAACATGTCAGGGATGGATGAGGTGAAGCGAATGGTTCAATCTCTCTCCCATTTAGCTAATGCAATGGAAACCAATATGTCTTCCCTCAATACACAAGTTGATCCTTATTTTGATCAGATTGAGAGTTGAGGGGTAAGCCTGATGAGGGTGGCAATTTCTTAGGTGAAGGTTTTCATAAGGGTAAGCACATTGGTGAGGAAGAATGTTACAATAATGACCTCTCATTTTATAACTATTCCTACAATTTGATGCCTCACTTCCCTAAACTTGATTTTAATAAGTATGATGGGTCAGATCCAATTGGTTGGATTGATTGAATGGAGCACTACTTTTTCCTTAGTGCCATAGAAAATGTTCTATTGAAACTCGGAATTGGTGTCCTTTACCTGGACAGGGAATGTTGGCAGTGGTGGCAATGGAATTGGAAACCATCTCCAAGGGTCATTACATGGAAGCAATTTGTGAAAGCCATGTTTGCCCGCTTTATTGGGTATACTAATTTGTTATCTAGATTACTAAATTGCACGAAACCAACACACTTAAAGAATATATTGATCCTTTTTAACATTTGGTTATTATGATAGAGAATTTAACTAATGATTTTTTAAGCAATGCTTTATTAGTAGTCTCAAGGAGGAAATCAAAGCCTAATTAGAAATGAACCACCCTACTATTTGGTTAGAGGCCACTTAGCTCACTCATCATGCACAAGTTTTATTCTATTCGCAGTCCAAACAACCCAACTTTGCTCCACATCCATGCCCAAGTATGGTGGATCTCCAATAGCTTAACCCACTCCTCAAGATTCACAAGTTGACACAAGCTTAATCGGAAAAACACCTACTCAAGGGTATCTACTACAACTGTGAGTAAAATTGTTCTCCAAGGCATAAATTTAAGGAATGTAATTTATTTATGGTCATTTCCAAGGACATTTATGATGATGAAGTTGATGGAAAGACCCAAGAGGAAGTCACTCCCACCAACAAAGAAGTTCCTCATCCTAACCAATCGAGTGAAGAACTCTAAATCTCCCTTCATACTTTGACTAGTATTTCTTCTCCTCGGATGTTAAAGTTGGCTGACTATATCAAGCATCAAAAAATCATTGTCTTAATTGATAGTGGCAACACCCATAATTTCATTCATCACCTCATTGCCCAAGAAACACATTGTTATATCGGTGATGTTAACAACTTTCAAATTATGATTGATAATGGGGATCTATGAAATGTGGTGGCCATTGTAAAAAATGTGAAACTTCAAATGGGTGAGTATTCCTTGAAAACTCACATGCTTGCCATTGAAATGGGCAGTTGTGATATTGTTTTGGGTGTTGAATGGTTGAGAACATTAGGCCCCATCACCATGGATTTCCTAGAATTATACATAAGTTTTCATAAGGATGGGAATTCCTACCTCTTGAAAGGTCTCAAAGCAACCTCTCAAGAACTAGTCAACTCCCACCATATAGAAAAGCTTCTAAAAAAGGCTTATTTTGACAATTCCTTGTTATTCATGCCTTTAAGGATATTTCTCATCCAGTCCATCCAAATCCACAACTTGCATTAGAAAAAAACTAGTAGGTCTTCGAATTTCCCCAAGGATTACCACCCTCATGTGGAGAGAACGATCATAGCATCCCATTGCTCCCTTGTAGCCTACCATCCAATGTGCACTGATATCCTCATTCCTTTTCCCAAAAGAATAAAATTGAAAAAATTGTCCAAGAGTTATTCGCTACAAATATCATCCATCATAATACCAACTCCTACTCTTCTCTAGTTGTCATGGTTCTAAAAAAGGAAGGCACTTTGCACATGTGTCATAATTTTCTAGCTCTTAACAACTTGATTGTCAAAGACAAATTTCCCTTTCCATTCATTGATGATCTCTTAGATGAGCAACATGGAGCCCAATTTTTCATGAAACTTGATCTTCACTCTGGTTATCACCAAATTCGCATGAAGGAAGCAGATAGTCCAATCACAGTTTTCCACACTCACAAAGGTCATTATGAGTTTTTAGTGATGCCTTTTGATCTTTGCAATGCACCTTCCAAATTTATAAGCCTCGTGAACTGCATCTTATGACCCCTTCTATGCCATTTTGTCCCTATCTTCTTTGATGACATATTGGGCTACAACAAAACTTGGGCAACACATGTGGCACATGTCGACCAAGTCTTACAACTCCTCTATAATCACGAGATATTCCTCAAATGTTATAAATGTGTTTATGGTGTTTCTGAAGTAGAATATTTGGGACACATTGTTAGTGGGGATGGTGTTCGTGTTGATCCTAACAAAATTGAAGCAATGGCATATTGGCCTTGCCCCAAGACCCTTAAAAGCTTGTGTGGATTTCTTGGTCTCACATGTTACTATTATAAGTTCTTTGAGAACTATGGTAAAATTGTATCTCCCCTCACCACCTTACTAAAAAATAATGCCTTTAGTTGGAATGTGGAGGCCAAATAGGTTTTCAAGCTTTAAAAGATGCTATGTGTACTACACTAATACCTGCCCTACCTGACTTCAATAAGAATTTTTTGGGGGGATGTGATGCTTTGAACAAATGGATTGGGGCCATGTTAATGCAAGAGGGATTCCTGCTCACTTTCACCGGTGAGCAATTATGTGATATAAACTCAAGCAAATTCACCTATGAGAAGGAAATGTTGGTTATTCTCCATGTAGTTGATTTGTGGCATCTTACTTAATGAGACATCATTTCTAGACTAAAACAAACCATCGTAGCTTGAAATATTTCATGGAATAAAGATTGTCCTCCCCAAAGTAGAAAAAATGGGTCACAAAAATGTTAGGTTGTGACTATGAGATTATCTACAAGAAGAGCAAGGAAAATGTGGTGGCTAATTATCTCTCTAGGAAGTATGATGAGGAAGGGTTCTTATTCTCCTTATATTTCCCAATGCTTAATTGGCTACAAGCAATACATCAAGAATGGTCAATGGATGCCAACAATGGTTAGCTATAGGCTAACCCACATGCACATCTAGCCTATAGTTGGTGGAATGATGAGCTCCACTATAACATGCCATATTTGTTTGGTTCAAGATTCCATATTTAAATCCAAAGTGCTATCTGAATTACACTCCTCTCCCATAGTGGGTCATTATGTGTTTCATAAAACATATGAAAGGATTAAGAAATCATTCTTTTGGGAAGGCACGAAGAAGGACATCCACACTTTTGTGGCTCAATTTTCAATGGCACAAGGGGGAAACTATAGATCCTCCAAGAGCATTACAACCCTTACCCATTCTTGCCAATGTGTGGGCTAACATTTCTATGGATTTCATTGTGGGGTTATTGAAATTAGGCAACAAGGTAGTTGTTGTTTTCCTTTCCAAATATGCTCGCTTCCATGTCCTAAACACCCATCCAAGGCCTCTAAAGTAGCACAAGTCTCCATGGACAATATTTTTAAACTCCATGGTATGCCTCAATCCATTAAGACTAATCATGACCCCACCTTCACTACCAATTTCTGGCAGAAGATATTTTAGCATCAAGGTACCTAATTGAATCTCAATGCATCATATCACCCCCGAATTGATGTCCAGATGGACCTAGTCAACACCCATTTGCAAGCTTAATTATGTTGTTTTGCTTTATATGAACAAGCCCAATCGGTCTAGTGGTTGCCCCTAATTGAATGGTCGTAGAATATTTCCTATCATGGTGCTACTAAAATGACCCCCTTTGAGGTTGTTTATGGAAAACCAACTCCGTCAATTATCTCATACTTACCAAGCCTCTCTAAGGTTCAAGAGCTGGATAAAACCCTGATAACCCATGTTGAAATTCTTTGTACCCTCGAGGATAATTTGGTGTTGGCTAAAAATTGCATGAATTAACAAGTTGATCAACATTGCTTTGAACACCATTCTAAAGAAGGGGATTTGATGTTCTTGTGTCTCCAACCCTTTAAGCAAACATCACTTAAGGAGAAGAGCCGCCAAAAGTTAACTCCCAAGTTTTATGGACCATATACTATACTTGGACATATAGGTCCAGTGGTTTACAAATTGGGTCTACCCAACTAGTCTAAGCTCCACCTAGTATTTCATGTGTCCTACTTGAACAAAGTGATTAGGTCCAATTGCAAGGTTCAAACCGGCCCTCCAAAACTAGACAAGGAGGGTTCCATTTGGTTTTAGCCTCAGCCTGATTTGGACAAATTTGAACGTAATCTTTGCCAACAAACTATCCAAGAAGTTTTGATCCAATGGAAGGATACACAACATGCAAATGCTACATGAGAATCAATAGAGATTCTCTACCATTTTCCTTGTCTCCAACCTTGAGGACAACATAAGGGGGAGTGAATTTTAGGGTCCCGCCCTAACTCCCCTAGTTATTGGAATAGGTTATTAATGTATTGAGGGTCATATTTATTAAATAAGTTTCCATGAGGTGGTAATCAACAAATGTAAGTGGCCTCATTAAAGAAGGTCCACTAGTTAGTGGTCAAGGCCTCATTAATGGAAGTCCATTAGGTGGTTAAGGTTTTGGTCAATTAGAAACTATATATAGTAGTAGAATTTATGTCATCAGTTGTTAAGTGAATACTATTGTATTTGGAGCTTTACTCATATTGGAGGTTGCCCCCTCGAAGAAGCAAGCAAAGATTGCATTTAGTTACTAATATCAATAAAGGTTTGCTTATTGTTGTTATTTTCCAATTCCGGTTCTATTTATTTACTTTCCATTGCTATATTACAATCTATTTTTCTCTGAATACTTTGTTTCATATAACAAGGAACACCACACAATTATGGGACTAATGGAGTTGTGTCAGTTTGTGGAATAGTTTGAGTGTGTCATTAATTTTTCCCAAGACCCCTATTGTGTTGATGAGTGTAACAATGCTTGGAGTTGGGCAAGTGATTGGTTTGCAATTCACTTGGAATCTATGTTTTGGTTTACATGTCTTGGTCATTTTCCTAGGCTAGGGTGGTAAGTCATAATCCAAGCTACTCTTGCATATGTTGATCACAATTATTCAACAATGTGTCACTCACATGTGGGTTATATATAAAAATTGGAAAATTAATAGTTTGATTGCTAACCCCATGATACAACCTACTTACATGGGAAAAAAAACCCTATAAGGGGAAAACCATGAAACATAATTAAGCACTTATATTTGATTAAGTTGGTAGACAAGGGTACTCTTCCATCAAAGTCACATAAGACTTGCACCTAGCCATAACATCTATTCATGGCTCAAAGGAAATTAAATTGTTGGCTCTAATTTGTAGACCGAGGTCCACTTAAGTTCCCAACAAGGCATGATGTAATCTATTGTTGGCATATTCAACCCATACAAGAGGGGATATCTCACCTGAAGCACATTTCCAAGACTTAAGATAGGTTGACCAGCTTGTAGGATGGGATATAACATTTACATTATGTTTAAATAGTGAGTAATTCATTTCCTTTATTAATTCACTGATCTGAAATACATAACTATATAGTAAGCATTCATATTCAAAACAACAAAGAACACTGAGATGTAATAACATACAATCATCCATACAACCCATCACAACCATGATCTGAATAACAGAAGATATTTCATTAGTCTGACTTGGCACTAATATCAATACAACATCTTGTTTCCAATAGGAACACATGCCTACCAACAACAAACAACCTTTATAACAACAGACACAACAACAAAAATAATACCAACAACAACTGTGGTAATAACAATAACAATCATTTCTCATATCCCTTAGAGGCTATTTATACAATTTTGACCCATGATCATCACTGACTATGTCAAAACCCTATTTTAACTAACTTATTCAGCTATATAATTACAATCATCATGTACCAATAAATGATATTTGATATAAGCCACAAAATTGGGGATTATTTCCTATCATTTCACCAGATTGTGAGGTTGACTAGTTTCTTTCCTTTGCTCCACCTTGCACAATTGCAGGTTTCCAAGTGTCAGGATGTTGTTGTTTTGCCACACTATTCAACACAAAATAATTACAATCATCATGTACCAATAAATGATATTTGATATAAGCCACAAAATTGGGGATTATTTCCTATCATTTCACCAGATTGTGAGGTTGACTAGTTTCTTTCCTTTGCTCCACCTTGCACAATTGCAGGTTTCCAAGTGTCAGGATGTTGTTGTTTTGCCACACTATTCAACACAAAAAATGAAGGGTCCAATAAGCTCGATCAACCACACTTGATGACTCACCCTCAAGTCAATTTTGTTATCCTTCACTTAGAATTATGTATTTATCTTTCCATTCAAGCAAATGGGCTAACTTGTGAGGGGTAGAGATCTCCAACAAATGCATTAGGCTCAAGTTCCATAGTAGCTCAAAATTTGGCCTCTGGGCTGAGGCAACTTCACCATTTTCCAAAGTGACTTGTCATTTATATATGGATGGTTGTAGATTTGGGAATAGGTCCGTGTCCATGAAGTCATGGTTGACTAGCTTTGTATTATCCACTTTTCCCATGAGGTCATCGATGACTTCAACTTGGGGGTCAACCACTTCCCCAACTAGGGCCTCCTTCCACTTGTATTGTTGAATCCTATAGCTATTCTCTCTTGAGTTGCTCTTTCCTTATGTTGTTACTTTCCCCGTGGTCACTAGCCAATACTTGTATTTGCATTAGTAGACTTGAATAATGGATGGCTAAAGCCGAGGGCATCTTGGCTAGCTTATCTCTTTGTAGTGTAGGCTCAAAGATTCAGGGTGGATCATTAAGAAACACAACAACCATAAAACAACGTGAGCCAAAAGGGTGAAGTCCCAAGAAATTACAACTCAAAGTGCATTTACTTCTAGTGGCTATGGTGAGTATCCTTCACTCATGTGAGAAGATTTAGACTTTTAAAATTTCCCTTTTCTAATACAATTGACACTTTATGACTCAACTTTATTCCATTGGACTATCCATTAATCCCATCAGGCACCCTCTTGTCATTTCACTACCACTTGACTCATATGACTCTACCAAAACCCAATGCAACCTCCTTTCGTGACCTTACTAGATCAAGATACCTGATAGTGTACACTTAGTCTTTGTCTCAAAGAATCAACTCTTATTATCTATTATGTAGTATAACCTGACTTGAGAGTGAATACTCTAAATAAAAACATGATTTGATGCAATTAGATAGTACTAAACTATGCCCAAACATTAAGGAGTTGCAGAGGCTCAAATAAAAATTCAAAGGGACAAAAATACAGGTAAAACCTAACTCAAGACTCTGACTAGACAATGTTGAAACAAAACTAAAAGAATGGATTGGGACTGAAAATAAATAAAATCAAAACTTGATGCAACCCAATCTAAGGGACTCTTGTTAATAGGAGTAGTGCATGATTATGATTTAGGGGTTGGGTTAAAGTGCTTCAGGTGAGTGCCATTCACCCACCTTAGCTTGAGAATTCCATCATGTTGGACCAAATAGAAAACTACAAAATCCCTAATGTTTACGACCAAGAATGGGCCTTACCAATAAATCTATAGTTCGTTTGAATGCTTCAAATACTTGTTATCATAAAGTAAAACCAAATCTTCCTTGGTAAAATCTTTAGTCCCCATGTGTCATCATGCCATACCTTATGTCTAGCCTTTTTTAGAGTTTGATGGAAATCAATTGAAATCCCATATTTCTCTATCTATGTCAGTTTTGTTAGTCATTTCACAAGTGATTCTTCGTCAGACATAGGTGTAGCATGGGAAATAAACATAATGGGAAGTACAAATTTCATTGCAATAACTACCTCCCATCCATACACCAATCGAAAGTGAGTCTACTTGGTCAACTTCTTAGTTGTATCTTTGTAATCCTAGAGGACTACTAAAATCCTCTCATCCCAGTTTGTTGAACATACCTTGGTTAGCCCACATTCCAAAATCTTATGGAAGGCTTCAATTGTACCAATAGCTTGTGGATGATATGGGCTACTCTTATGACGCTAGATCATAAATTATCCAGTGAAAGTTTCCATCATGGTACTGATAAAGTGGAAACCCTAATCACTAGTTATATTTATGGGGTAACTAGACTTGTAATGATTGGTTCAAAGATAAAACGAGTTGCAATGTCAATTGAGATTTCTTTAGTGGGTGTTGCGTCTAGCCACCAAGTGAGATAGTCAGTTGTAGTAATAATATAACAAGCTCCAAAATGCCTATCCAGTGGGTTTATGGGTCCTATGAAGTCAATAAAACATTTCTCAATTGGTTGAAGTGCCCTAACTAGTTGAAGGTTTTTTTATCCTCTAGCACACCTCACAACTATTTACGTACTCCTTTGCCTCCTTAAATACAATTGTCACTAGAGGCTAGCTTGTAAGATCTTGCAGGTAGTCATATTACCCCCATAAGAACCTCTTACAACTCCATGATGTCACTCCTAGAGTACAATAGGTCATTCATGGTCTAGAACACAACGTCGAAGTATTCCATCACTCCTCAACTTATACCATATTTCAAATATGGATTGATAACCAATAACTTAGGCAACCAATTATCTTTTCCAAGTTGCAAAATACTTTGTAGGGATATACCCATTGCTAAAAATATTGAAATTTCCTTGAGATAACTAGGTATAGTATCCACCCTCAATAAGTCTACATCTAGTAATCAATCATCGATTGCACCATTAAATTCACCATATTTAATCCTTGATAAGTTGTCGCATCCCATGTTATGCTTACTTAGCTTTAGTATAACCTCAAAATCAAACACTTGAAACAATAATATCCATTTGCAAATTATGACTTCCAAAACAAGCTTATTAACCAAATACTTTATTGCTCAAGTGATATGTGAAGAATTTGGAAATGTTCTCCCATCAAGTAATGGAAAAAAAAATGGCAATGCATACACCATAACTAACGCTTCTCGCTCTATTATTGAATAGTTTCACTTGGTTTGTGATACTTTTTGATTGGAAAAATATACAAGGTGGTCCATGTCCCCCTCTTTAGGTTGCACTGAGACAATACCTAGGGAAATGTTCAAGGCATCCACATGTACAAAAAACTACACAGACTAGTTGGGAAATGCCCAAATAGGAGCAATAACAAGTTTCTCCTTCAATATGGTGAAAGAAGTTTCACAATTTGTAGCCCATTGAAATAATTTAGACTTACTCAATAGTTATTCCATAAGATTTTTGATAGAGGAATAGTTGTGGATAAACCTCTTGTAGTACCCTGTGTGACCCGAAGTGGATTGCAACATTTGAACACTAGTCGAGACAAGTAAATTGACAATCACAACAATCTTAGCATGATCCACCAATACTACATCCTTAGATAGAATGTGTCCCATCAACGTGCCAAAGGATGTGCAAAAGACACACTTTTTAATATTTAAGGAGATATGTAGCTATATACAGTGTTCAAACATCAATCATAACATGGCTCTATGGTATTTCAACAAGCCATACACAATCTAATCATCCAAGTAAACTTCCAAAAACTTATGAATGTAATCCTTAAATGTTGCAATAACTATCCAAGAGAACATAATAGGAGCATTCTTGAGACCAAAGGGCATCGCATTGTAAGAAAACGATCCCAATTCAATGGTGAATGTGGTCTTCCTCTTATCTTCTTCAACAATTCTTACCCAATGGTATCCCCAAAAATCCATCATTAAAAGATTTGGCTTCCTTACCCACAACTTGATCCAACATCTCATACCATATAGGAATTGGAAAAGGTTCATGGACACATGTTGCATTAAGACCCCTTAAATTTGTAAGTTTTAAACCTTTAATAGTAATGCAATGCACACACAGATTCTTAAAAAACATAAAAACACCATTGCAATCGCACATATACATAGAGATTTACCCAAGAAACCCAAACTGAGAAAACCAACAACCTGTTTAGAGCCACATCTCTAATTCTTATTCATGTATTCATTGTTTACAATAAAATATATATAGGATCTCGTGGCATCCAAAAACCCCCTAATCCACTAACCCCAGATTAGAACTCAAATGTAGTTACTACTGGAGATATTACACACTCACTTAACATTTATTTTCCTAGGTTGAATAGTCTATGCTGAGGTCACCCCTGGTCAAAGATATTCTCCCCTTGATGATAATATTCTCCCTTATATGAAGGCGTTGCATCCTCTCCAATCTTGAGTCAGTTACACCTTAGTTAGACTAGTGGAGTGGAGTCTTGCATAACAACCTCAGTATTATCACCAAGTGTTGCATGCATACCTCGATATCATCACCATGAGGGCACACTTACCTAGGAATCATCACCAGGAAGACGCCACACATGTGCATGTTATATTCTCTCATCACTCCACTTGTGATTAGTTAGTTAACTAATGGCTGCATGGACAATTAACTAGGACTAGGTGGCAATTCACTCCAGAGTCTGTCAGTGAGTGCTCATATCTCTCTAGATCACTACTATGGAACATTAGTTTGCTCATGTAGAGTATATCATGTGTATTTTAATTGTTTTCTCATTCGTGAAGACAATTATTTTCATTCTTTCTCTCCAGCTTGTCTCTCTTTTTCTTTTCTCTCTCGCAAGATTCATGTGATTTTTTCGACTAGCTAGATTCAATGTGACAAGTTTCCATGAAACTTCACATGGTATCAGAGCTTTGTTTCTAGGATAAAGCGCATAAGAATTTTATTTGCAGGTTCAGGAGGAAGCTAAAAATTCTTCTCATGCCACATAACTACTTCGAGTGGAAGCTAAAAATTATGCATCGGCTCAGATGTAGAGGCTTGTACCAGATTACAATAGACATAGAGGTGCCATCATCGGCTATCGAGAAAAAACAAGTATCTTAACTGCATGGATGAGGCCTACGATCTTATCTGCATGTCTATGTCCCTCGAGCTCTTGTTTCACATTGAAGCTTGTACCACACCATATGAAAAGTTGGAGGATCTCTTTGGAAAACAAGACGAAATGAGAGGTTGTATACTTGAGGTAGAGTTGAATTCCTTAGATCCAAGAAATTTTGATAACATCCATGACTTCTTTATGAAGTTCAAGTCCCTTCTTCTTCATCTAAAGGGATGTGGTGTTGATAAATCAACTCAACACAATCAATTTTTCCTTTCTATTTTATCAAAACTTGGTCTGGAGTATGTTGTATTTGTCTTAACATTCCATACAATGAGATTCACTTTAGGAGCAACCTGGAAAATGCTGACATTGTATTAGTTTATTGAGTCCCTTAATCATGAGAAAGATAGGCTCATCAAAATGGGTATAATCAAAGGACCCAATGCACATGCACTTGTTGTGCATGAGAGAGATAATGCATGTAATCCGAAGACCAAGCAAAAAGGAAAGGGAAAGACACATTTTGATCACAAGAAGGAAGGAAATCCTAAACCCTTCGATGATTCCTCCAGCTCCATAGGTGGAAAGGGAAAGAAAGGAAAGTCAAAAAGCAATTACTACAACTGTGAGTATCATCGCGAATCAACATGCATGAAGAAACAAATTGATCTTCTGGCACAGATGCTTCAAAAAAACAACCTTGGGGAACACATTCCCAAAGCTTCCAAGAAGAAACCAGGTTACCAACCTCCAAACAAGAGAGGTAATTCTCATGATTTAATTCCTATTCATTTCTCTCTCGATGCATGGATCCTAGATTCAGGCACATCCCATCATATGGCAGCCTTAGAAAATGTTTTTATCTTTTATTACTGCATGCACAGGTCCTCCCATCCTCATGGGATATGATACCCTAGTTGAGGTCACTGGACAAGGGAGATTAGAACCACAACATGGAATTTTTGAGAACATATTGCATGTTCCAAAACTCTCAGTGAATCTACTCTTTATTTATCAGATAGTGCATTTTGGCACAGGAAAAAGGATGGAGTTCACACCTGATTCTGTAACTATATATGACATGCATGTTAACTTAAAGATTGTTGTTGGTGACGTAAATCACCAATCTCATCTGTATACATTCAATAAGTTTATTGCTAAATATGATTTTTCTTTACTATTGATGCATGTTGACAATGATAGTAGATTATGGCATGAGATATTTGGTCATCTAAACTTCAAATACATGCAACAACTTAGGCAATAGGGAGTTGTCACATGCTTTCTCAACATACACTTTTCCAAAGGAGTTTGTCAGGGATGCACTCTTAAAAAACATCCTTAAGAGAAGTTTGAAAAAGGGAAGGCTTGGAGGGCCTCCTCTTCCTTGGAGCTCATCCACATTGATCTAATGGGACCCTTTCTGCATCCATCCATTAGCAAGGAGAGGTACACACATACATTTATTGATGATTTCCCACAATACACTTGGGTGTATTTTTTCAGGAAAAAGTCCAAAGTTTTTTATCATCTCAAAGACTTCAAATCTCATGCAGAGACTCGGTCCAAGAGGAAGGTTAAAATCCTTTGCAAAGACAATGGGGGGGAATATGTGAACCAAGATGTCCAACATTTTTGTTCAAAGGATGGTATACAACTGCAACATACAATACCTTACACTTCACAACAGAACGAAGTAGTCGAGAGGAAGAACACATCCCTCAAAGAGATGGCCACTTGCATGTTGCATGCAAGGTCTCTACCTTCCAAGCTTTGGTATTAGGAACTTAACTCTGCTAACTACATTAATAACATAAATCCTCATATATATGTCAAGGAAAAGACTCCTTTTGAGGCATGTAGCAGCAACAAACCAGAAGTCACCCACTTCTGAATATTTGGATCACATGTGTGGACCCACGTACCCTCTAAAAAGAGGAAATCATTAGATCCATATAGTATCACATGGATATTTGTGGGATATTCTGATGGCATGAAGGATTACCAACTGATTGATCCCTCAATAGACAAGCTCATTATTGAGCGAAGTGTCCAGTTTGAGGAAAGTCCCTTGCATGCACCATTGGATCCACATGCAGATACCTCTGCACTTCCTCTTTCACTAGACATCATAGATGATGAGTCCACTCATTCAAATCATGGTTCAAATATGAGCTCCAAAACTGATTTAAAATATGATGAGCTTGTCAATGATGAGCATGCAAATGATGAGCCGTAGCAGATGCCCAAGTGGGCATAAACCACCCTACAAGAAACAAGTGACCTTGTCGGGGATCCAACATATCAAAGGAGGACAAGGTCCCAATTTTAGGATCCTTCTCATGCACTCATAGCTACCGAACCAATGATCCCCATGCATTGCTACATGATTTTAGCTTTAGACCCACAAACCTATGTAGAGGTTGCAAGGAATCCCTTATGGGAATCCACTATGCAGGAGGAGTACAAATATCTCCTAGAGAACCAAACTTGGGGATCTGGTTCCACTTCCTTTAGATATGAATATTTTCAGATGCAGATGGGGCTATAGGACCAAGAAGGTAGTAGATGGATAGGTGAGTAGGTACAAGGAAATACTAGTTTCCAAAGGTTTTCAATAGATCCACGGGATAAAATATGATGAGACCTTTTCTCTAGTAGAAAATATGGAATCCATCCAATTGGCCCTTACCATTACAACAACTAAGTGGTGGAAATTTCACTAGGTGGATGTGAAGAATGTATTTCTTCATGGGGTGTAACATACCTAGCTTCCAATTGAGCATCATTACATGTGGACTACACATTAAATATGGAGATTTTCTACTTAATTAAATTTGTGTAGCTTATCATCTGTAGATGATAGATCACACATAGATTTTACCATTAGAATGATAATAGAGCTCTAAATGCATCTAAAACCATATATTAAACATGAATACAATTGTTCAAGCAAAAATAAACACACAACATTCATAAAAACCATTTACACAGTGGAATTAACATAAGACCAAAACATAAACACTTATATGTTAATGATTAACCAACTGACTGCAAACGAAAGATGAACCTCTCAGCCATAGGCATTGTTGTTCATTTTTTCTCGGCAGAAAGACACCCTTGAGCTATTTCTATGAGTCCACAAGGAGATCTGACCCACTATTGGTCCACTCTCCACACACAAAAGCCCCAAAATCCAAGTTATAGTCCCACATCAGTTCCAATCCTTTCTCTCTCTCTGTCTTCCCCACAACCTGCACTACCCAAGGAACGTACCTCCTTCACTGATCAAAGTCCCTCAGGATGTATCATTAATTTATTAGGGTCCCTAGCGCACTTGGTTAGCCAGGAATTCCTTAGCTAGGATCCAAGAACTTTTAGTTGCTTCAAGGGTTCTCATAGTAGCCTTCACAAGGCTCTTGAGTCATTTCCTCAATAGAAAAATTGCACCACATTCTCACAGCCTGATTACAAGCACAAAGGCCTCTTCCTTGGCATAAAAGCACAACCAAGCAATGGTTTCCTTCAAGTATACCACATCTGGTCCTCTTCCCAACCCTTTGCTCCTCCTTTACTGCCCAAAATCTGCATGTAAAAAATTGTGCCTATTCTGCATACAAATTTCCTCTTCTTCCATGCTTTCTTGACTCACACTCTTCTGAAGGATGATTTTACTTCATCCCCTACTCTCCAATAACTATGGGGTGTGACCCCTGACACCCACCCTCTTACATGAGTTAAATGATTGGCTTCTCATACACTCAATCAACAAATAGAAGGTTATACACAAAGATAATAAT
>CBVK0100086323.1:0-12890 GCA_900067695.1 Picea abies
TTATACACAAAGATAATAATTTCAGGAATGTGGGTTGGATTAATACCCATAAATAATTCCCCCTTGGACCCCTTTCTCTCTTGTGGAATAATATCCCCCCATCATTCTTATTATCTTTCATATCGAAACCAATGATTATTACTTTTATTCATTATTTCAATGTACATAATATGCAATTCGCCCCCCAACCACATTAAATCAATATGGGTTCTTCTCTCAAACACATCAGCTCACCATCCTAATTCACATTTATACAGTTACATTATAACTCATGGGGATTAGAACTAGGTATGTTATATCCCCTCCCCCTTATGTTTCATTGTCGTTAGTGAAAAACACCCTACATGTGTAATTTCATTTTACAACTTTGGATCCCTGACAAATAATCAACATATAGGATCTATGACTCGAAATCACACGGGCATTCCATACTAAGAAAATTAAATAGGAACTCTAGCCCCAATACCATAGATACATAGGCACTCTGACCCCCAAAATCATAAACACATAGGCTCTCTGGCCCCAAAACATATATACAAAGGCACCCTGGCCCAAAACATATACATAATCCACTGACATTCTCCTACAAATATCTTGATTTCCACCATCTCTCTTCCTCTTGACCTGCCCAACCCAAGGAATGGCGCCCCATTCATTTATCAGGGTGGAACCAAGGAATGTACCCCCTTCACTTTCCTCATTCCATCGGGCTACACCATTCATTTATCAATGTCTCTCTGGCATAGGTAAATAGGAATATCACTATTGGGAACTCAAGGGACTCACTATTAGGAAGAATTTCCAAGAAATAACCAACAACAACCTTGTTTTCATAGTGAAACTCACAAAAAAGTTTAATATTCAAGCCTAGAAACTTGGTTCTTTGATAGTGCAACTCACACATGAGTTCACTCTTTAGGCTTGACAACCTGGTTCTTCTACAGTGAAACTCACACAAGAGTTCACTCTTCAAGCTTGAAAACTTGGTTCTTCGACAATGCAATTCACCCTCTAGGTGCATGCATCCCATTCAATGTTATACAATTCCAAGGGGGATCCATCATTTTCCAAGGTCTTCTTGCATAGACGAATGCCAACTTTCTTCTAGAATTCCACCAATAGTCTATAACCTATGGAAATCATCCCATCTGCATCATATGCATACATTCATTATGAGACATCATCATACTATTTTCAATTATAAAATTTCCAATATGTTTTACCCAGGAAAACAAATTCCCAAACAAGAGTTTTCTGCTAATAATTGTTTATCTCTTGCAGCTGTAGATATTAGTCTTTCTTATGGGCTTACTTCCTTTCCATATCTATGACCATTTCCCTTGCAATTTTCTCAATTCCGTGCAACCAAACAAATTTTTAGTATATCGTAACAATTATCAATTATTAATTTCTTAAATCTATTTATACAGGAAATAAATATTCCCACACATGAGATTTATACTCATTATGGTTGGTTCTTGTAGCAGTATATACTAATCTTCCTTATGGGCTTACATTATATCCATATCCAATACCATTCTTCTTGCAATTTTCTCAATTTTCTTGCAACCAAACACATTGTTAATATCTCATGCACAATATTTGCATTCAGTCCGAAGTGATTTTCATAATTATATTAATTTAAAACTTCCATCACTTTCAACTATTATTCATATTAAAAACAAAATTCATCCATTAATCAGATTATATAGAATGAAACTATCATTCGTTGTATACACATTATTAGCACATCAAGATTTTCATAATGGAATCAAACTTTACCAATAAATAAAATCATTGTGCCAATAATCATGGCCACATATACACAATGCTTCCTTGCATTGACTCTGGAATACCATATTTTCATGTCATGTATTCCACCATGTGAATTGGAAGGCATGGCCCATGCCTCAATACCTCATCCAAACTCTTTCCCTCAACCCGTATGATCCTTTGGATACCTTCCTCTTCAATCCATACACAACACTAGGAACATCATCCCTTAGTGTTATTTAGTGTAGGAAAAAAGGTTACAGTACAAAACTCAATTACATAGGGAAAACCATTATGCACTTGGATGGCACTATAGCCTTTCCATATCCATTCTCATCATNNNNCATTATGCACTTGGATGGCACTATAGCCTTTCCATATCCATTCTCATCATACCCTCACACATGACCATCTCTAGTGGAATTCATTGCTACAACAGGAGTAATGTCTCCTGACTTAACTCGATTATGACCTCATAACCATCATAACACAATATGCAATTAATTTTCCATAAACACATTCAAGCAACAAATATTATTTGCACAGTCAAGGCCTCCTTCCTTTACATCAATTTAAATATTGATATTCGACTGAGGAAATTCTTACCTCAATTCCCTTTAGCAGTTATACGTCATGACAAACTCACATTCATACATGTATGGATATCATTAATTTACTTGATGCTACCTGATCAAGTGGTATTTTCTAGAAGCTCATAAGATCCAACATGTGATCTTCTATGGGATCCAACAAATCAGAGGAGGACGAGGTCCTAGTTTGAGGATCCTCCTCATGCACTCACAAATATCGAACTAGTGATTCCAATGCATTTCTATATGGTTTTAGCTTCATAACCATAGACCTATGTAGAGGCTACAAGGAATCCCTTCTTAGACGTTGTTATGCAGGAGGAGTACAACTCTCTCCTCGAGAACCAGATTTGGGATCTGGTTCCGCTTCCTTCAAACATGAAGCTTGTCAAATGTAGATGGGTCTACAAGACCAAGAAGGAAACATATGGATAGATGGGTAGGTACAAGGCAAGATTGGTTACCAAAGGTTTTTAGCAAATCCACGGGATAGACTATGATGAGACCTTTGCTTCAGTAGCAAAGATAGACTCCATCTGATTGGCCCTTGCCATTACAGTAGCCGAGGAGTGGGAAGTTCACCAGATGGATGTGAAGAATTCCTTTCTTCACATGTATCTCTCAGAGGAGATTTACATGGAGCATCCACAAGGGTTCATATATAACTCATCCTTAGTATGTCGACTGAAAAAAGTTACTCTATGGCTTCAAGCAGGCACCTAGAGCATGGTGTGCGAAGATGGATGATTATTTACTTTCTCAACATTTTGTTATATGTAAATCTATTTACTTTCTCAACATTTTGTTATATGTAAATCAAATCCAAACGTCTACGTGTTGAGAACCTTAGATTCCTTGCTAATCTTAGTTCTATATGTTGATGACCTCTCGATCATAGGAAGTTCAACCTCAACCATTGTTGTGGTCAAATAAATTTTGTATGACAGGTTTTATGTGACGGACATGGGTCCACTGCACTTTTTCCTTAGTCTCGAGATCATTCAAGATGCTCCATGCATCAAACTATCTCAAACTAAGTATGTTAGAGATCTCTTGGTTAGATTCCATATGACCAACTGCAAGTTGACAACCACACCCTTTTTGTCTGGGGTGCATCTTGAGGATGGCGAGGATAAACCATTGCTGGAAAACACCTTGTATTGATAGCTTGTGGGGAGACTTTTGTATCTCACCCACACTTGCCCAGATCTCTCATATGTAGTAGGGGAAATTTCTAGGTACATGCAGAAGTTGCATGAGTTACACTAGAAGGTTGTCAAGTTCATCCATAGATATGTTCAGGGCACCACTAATTATGGGATCCACTATGTAGCAAGTTGTGCATTGGATCTCATTAGCTTCATAGATTCTGATTGGGTTGGCGATATCATAGATAGCAAGTCCACTTCTGGGTATGTGATTAGTTTGGGTTCTGGTCCTATATGTTGGTTGAGCAAAAAGAAATAAAAAATTTATTTATTGTCAGTAGAGGTCGAGTATAGAGGAGTGGTCAACGTCACTATTTAGGCACTTTGGCTTCAAAACTTCCTCATTGAGGTTGGCATCCAGTTCCATCATATGAATGTCAATTGGTGTGACAATCAGAGTACTCTTAGGTTTTGTAGAGACCCAACACAACGACAATGAACCAAACACATCAAGATCCATATGCATTACATCAGAGTGTTGGTACATGATAGGATCATTGATTCGTAGTACTGTCCACCCGCAAAACAAACTACAAACATCTTCACCAAGACCTTTACTGAGCAAAAGTTCCACCTCTTACATGATCATCTTGCAGTGAAGGACATAGTTGCTTAGCAATTGTCTTTATTTCCTTCTTCATTTTTTATGCATTGTACTTTGAAGGGGGGGAGGGGGGTTTCCCATGATGTTTTCCCTCTTCCTCTATGTTTCATTCTTAGATGCATTGCTCAATGGGTACCTAACATGGCCTTGGTTGTAAGGATCCATTCATCATTTACACCCTAGTAATGTTTAGGGGGGGTGTTGGAGATATTACATACTCACCAAGTATTTCTCTTCCTAGGTTGAATAGTCTATATTGAGGGAACCCTTGGTCAAATATATTCTCCCCTAGATGAGGGTGCCACATCCTCTTCAATATTGAGTAATTTACACCTTATTTAGACTAGTGGAGTGGAGTCTTGCATGGCAACCTCGATATTATCTCCAAGTGTTGCATGCATACCTTGGTATCATCACCATGAGGTCGCACTTGCCTTGGAATCATCACCAAGAAGGCACCACACATTTGCATGTTAGATTCTCTCCTCACCCTACTTGTGATTAGCTAGTTAACTGATGACCGCATGGCCAGTTAACTAGGACTAGGTGGCAGTTCACTCTAGAGTCTATCAGTGAGTGCTCACATCTCTCTAGGTCACTACTATGGTGCATTAGTTTTCTCATGTAGAGTATATCAAGTGTATTTTTACTATTCTCTCATTTGTGAATACAATTCTTTTCATTCTTTCTCTCAAGCTTGTCTCTCTTTCTCTTTTCTCTCTCACAAGATTTATGTGATTTTTCTACTAGCTAGATTCTCTCTAACAAGTTTCCATGAAACTTCATAGTTACTAAACCGAAATTACATTACCATGGAACACAAAATCATGTGTCATAAGATCACCAAGGGCAAAAACTATACCGACAAAAAACGCTCAATAAAAACCTCTTGATAAAAACCTATCAATGATTTTTTGCTCCATGGTGTCGTTCGGGATTGGTTACAGGGCCCTTCAAACCTGATTGCGGGGCCCTTTGAGCCTAATTGTGGGGCCCTTCGACCCCCCTTGAAACCCTCCTCTCACTGAACAATGTGCAAAGAATATAACACAAACCCAACAAAATCTACATAGATTTTGATATCTTCAATATCCCTATTCTTTTGTATCACTATGGGTCTAATCCTTTCAACAACATATAATAGAAGAAAAGGATTTCTACTAAGGTTTGGTCGATCTCCTTTTTAAATTTTTGTTCGACTCTAGGGTTGAAGTAGTAAGGCCACTATTTTATTGGCTTGGCATCTGGACACAACTCAATATGTATTTCCCCCAATACCCCCTTAATCGCCTGGCATATTTGTAAACTCCATGGAAAAAGATTATGAGATTCTTCAATAATACCAAAACATTTGATGATCTACTCATCCTAATAGTGTCCCACATATGCTAGCTTAATCATTCCTATGTTCCAATGTTAATCTTTTGATACTTCAGATGGCTATGATATTGTTTGTTCCTTTTGTTTTCTTCGTCTCCTCAATATTTTTAGAATCATTTGATTCATAAAAGGAGAGATGTCGCAACTCCCTTATGTCATCTTCATCCTCTCCATTCTTTCCAATTTTCTTGCAAAAGGGAAGTTCTTCTAATCTCTTTAGCACTACCCTAGATTTTTTTCATCTAGTGGTGTTGTAGACATATCCTAGAACTAAAGTGATTCCATAACTTATCTATAAAATGGAACTCTTTGATAACATGTAAAATGGTTGTGATGTCAAGATTCTTATCAGTGTAAAAGAAGGAATCACAAAAGTTTTCTTGAACCATATTACAATCTTTGGTATATTGTTGGAACTCTTTGTAGCGATACCATGCCCTTGAGGTTGGTTGCAAGGTGTACAAGAACTTGCACACTCAATATTCTTGAGGGAGTACTTCCTTATTTCATTTATGCAACAATGGTTTCTTGAGGGAGTCCTTCCCTATTTCATTTTTGTTGGATTTGTTTATATGAATTGTGGTGTCTATCTTCCCTTGGTATTATTTAAGAAATGCAATATGTTTTCCACGTCTTAGGGACACATCCTAAAATGCAAAATATGGGAGTGGGGGTACAAAATTATGGATCATTGTTGGTTGGAATTTATCCCATTTGGTTAGGTTATCCTTATGTGTGGCCCATCAATGGGTGGGGTGGCCTTCAACAATGTGTGTAAAATCAATACCCTCTAACATCTCTAGTCCCATCATAAATGGAGGGTCTTGAAGGTCTATTCTGATCCATCTAATTACCTTCGATGAAGTGCAATTCCAAGATGAAATATCACGGTTTCCATCTTTCCAGTTGTACATGGCCTCCTCATAATCAATGTTGAAGGAGTGGCTACTCCTTGAGCTAAGAGACCCATCTGTGGTCGGGTTCACATAATCATCTCTCCTTCCTACTATCAAGTTATAGATATGATGGTTTCTTCAAAGACATCCTTGGTTGGCTTTGTACACTGAGGTTCCTAGTATGGATCTAGTGGCTGCACCCCTTTAATATTGTCTACTTCAAATGACATAATCCTTCAAATTGATGAAAATGTTGTTTTCAAATTCCCATTCAATCCTTAGCAGTTTATGATAGGGGTCTTTCTCATCAACAATCTTGATCACTTCAAGTTTTGAAATTGTTTTCACCCCTACTAGGTCAACTCCAACATTCTATAACTTTTGATTTGGGGAAATATGATATTGGTTAGCCAATCACAATTGGATTGGGGAGTATACCATCTTGGGTTTTCCTATCATCTCCCAAGAGTTATTATGTAAAATGTTGACATTCAACCTTGAGTCTAACATCACATCCTTAATATATATTTAGTGGCTTGACATTCAATCTGAATTCTTTTCCTATTTGTACTTTCTTCTCCTTTTTAATTTTGTGCACTTATTTCAAGTAAGTGCACATTAATTGGTATAATCTCCTCATTCCCACCCTCAACAAGTTGTCAAAAGGACATCTACAAGCTTTTGGTTAAATGCTCATCCTCTAAGATATTTGTAAACAATCTCAATCAAGGACAACTTCTACTGAATCCCCCCTCTCCTCAGGAATTGGTATATTCTCACAACTCCATCCTACTCCTACCATTCCAAGGGTGTAAGTCTAGGGTACAATAATGACCCTCTAAATAACATATGTGTTGTTACTCTTCAACATCCGCCATGCCTATCAAAATGAATCCTTTTATTTTGTTGTATCAAATTTGGGTGCTTTTGTACTGGCGTTATTGATATTAATTGGTGCTTGATTGATATTATCTACCATAGTTCAAGTACCACCTTGAGTAACCACACTTACAGTGGGACCTACATATTTGCGTACCAACCTAGGATCGTAATTAAATAGATTGGTTGTCCTATACCTTACTCAGGCTTCCCATCTCTCAATCAGGTCAGAGAAATCTTCAATAATGTGTCTAGTTGTTTTCCACACTCATAAAGGTCATTATGTGTTTTCCAACTCATCCAAACCTCTGCATTCCCAAAACTTTGCATACTTTGCCTTAGTGATTTTTGTGCTTGCCTAGCCTTTTCTTATTGTATAGTGTGGAGTGAATGTAACACCCTCCTATGAATCACTCAAAACTTTGCACAACCAAAGCTTTTCATTCTTCTTTACCTTAGACAATTTCAAATCTATTCCCTCTCCTTGTTGTGGAGTGATGAATGTAGAGTTAGGCTTCCTTTCATTTGTGGACCTCTGCATGACCAATGCTTCATATCATAAAAAAGAGCTCCTTCTTTCAAAGTTTATCCCAAATTTCTCCAAGGTAATGTATCATAGGCTTCTTCCAAGACTTGAGTGGAAAATGAGCCCAAGGCCTATAATGTTTCTTTAGAGAATTTTGAGATGTGTACTTAGCCATTTTGATATCCATTCATATCATAATGGATATATGCCTTGAAAATATCCAAGTATGGTTTCTACCATACACTCAGTAAAACAATAAATTCACTTTGATATTAAATTGATTTGTTTTCTAGTGAGCACATCAAAATTTCTCAATGTATCTAGACCATAGATTCCATTAAAAAAATGGCTATGTCTAATGAATACTACATCCTAGATTTATTTCCATATTTATCATTTAACATAACAAGAAAGAGATAGTCAATGTCATAAACATTCATCACATAGTACACATATGTTTTTAAGGAGAACCCTTTGGGGAATAAACTCCATTTATTATCAATACTAGAGAATGTCAATCAATAAGTATTTACAATTGCAAATTTGCACGACCTTCGAGATTGCACAACCATAGGCCCGTGTTTCATAATGCTTGGTACTCTCGGTTGAAAATTTGGTCGTAATCCTTCAATTGACTTCCATGGTGAGATTGTCCAATCTCCAACCTCTCTATCCCCCTCTCATTCATGTAGTTCTCTTTCTTATGGGCCATCTCCAAGAGTCAATTAGATTGGTCTGTTTTCCTTTTATCCCTCTAGTTATAAACAAACTCTACTTCCTTTTAGTAAATGATGCTAATTGTCCAGTTGACTCAAATTGGTCATCAAAAGCCACATAAACCTCCCCTTCTCTCTCACATTTGAGTGAATCCATAAAGATGGGTTCCTATTTTACTTGTTTCTAGCATGATTAAACATTGTTTTATTGGTTGATTAATTTTCGACGATCGTACTTATGTACATTTGGAATTTTAGTTTGCAATAAAATAATGACTTATATAGAGTTCTATCAACTTTCTATTCATTATTTTTGTAATAATTTTTAAAGACATTTAATAGGTTAATTTGGTGTTTTTGTGAGTTTCCTTAATAAAAATATAAGAATGGATAAAAGGTGATATTTGTGGAGCCCATTATTTTCACTTTTATATATTTTGGGTCAAATAAATATACTACAATAATTTACCTATATTTTACTACCTTTTCACAATTTTTTTTTCCTATTATTATATTAAAATATATATATTCAATATTTTAAATTTAAACCAATTTATATATATTTTACTACTTTTCACTAATTTTTTTCTATTATTACATTAAAACATACATTTTTAATATTTTAAATTTAAACCAATTGTAAAGCACTTCCAAGTGGAGCCTACTTATTCCTTTAATTTTTATTAAATTTATAAATTCTAAAAATACATTTTGAAGAGGATAATTCAAGCTACCACAACTTGATTTTTAAAATTTATTTGATCATTTGTTATTAAATACATTGAATTTTCATTTTGTTGAGTTGTAATGTGACCCTACACACATGTTTTAGAAAAAAAAGGATTAAAGTTAGAAATTAATAATGAAATGGGTAAAAATCATATAGGGGGGAAGTATATTCAACCTCGAATTTAACATTATTATGATTCACAACAAACTTGTAGAGTTTGGTAGTCCACGCCTTTGAAAGTGAAGCAATTGGAGAAACATTGAAACTATTCTTTTTTAAGGATTTTTTTGGTACATTTGACTAAAAGATTTTTATGAGTGAACAATAAGATTTTCGTCTAAAAGTTAAATCAAAATTTTGTTTTAACATGATAAACTAACTTTCGCTCAAGATTCTCGGCCAAAACCTTATGGTGCTGACTTTTATTTTTGACATTTTTTATCCATCCCAAATTGTTCATTACGTCGACGTGTATTTTATCCAAATCATCTATGAACTTTACAAAGCCCAAAGAATAGAAATATTGGTTTGCTATGTTTTAATTTTTTTTTTGTGGATTAAGGTTCTTGGTATTAAAATTCGACTTTTGGGTTTAAAGTTTTATTTGGATATAAGATATTGGGTTACCTCTTATTGCATATAAAATATTAAATTTTTGCATATAAAATATTAAATTTTTTCTTAAGAAAATGACATTTTGAATCTTCAAGCTATAAAGATTTTGTAAGCAGATTTTGAATTTCTTCTAGTTGCAATAGACATGATGTTATATTATGGTGAAAATAGAAAGCATATCAAAAATGTCTAATAGTTAAAAATGTAAATGATGATGTTGAACAAAGGGTTTTGAATTCTAATAATGTTGATGTACATGCTAATGTAAAGCAAAGAGACTCGCGCTTCAATGAAGAAGAACATGAAATGTATGAACAAGTTGAAGAGGACACTAATAAAAAATATGGAATTGATGAAGAAACTTAAGAAGGAACTAATACATTGAGGATGCCAGGATAAATTGTTAGACATAGTGATATCCAAGTTGATTGCGACTTCTTAAGAGAAACATAAATAAAATCAAAATTAAAGAGTTGGGCCCAAATTTTCTGGTTATACTATATGAAAACATGTTCATGATATTTTTCACAATGTCTCTCAAAGATCAATCAATGATTGCCACCGAACAACTCTTTTCTAGCTTCATGAAGTACAAGAAGTTGAAAAAGTGATGCAAGAACATCATGCCTCCAAACTTTTGTACATTGATTAGACCTAGGGGTCTTTCAATTTCCTAGGGAGTTGGTTCCCTAGAGGAGTTTTAATGTATTTTCCTATGTTCTAAGTTGAAAAAGTGATGCAGGAGCATTCTGCCTCCAAAGTTTTGTACATTAACTAGACCTAGGGGTCTTTCAATTTCCTAGGGAGTTGGTTCCCTAGAGGAGTTTTGATGTATTTTCCTAGGTTCTAATGATTTCTAGGAGAGAGACATAGGACATGGTTTGTTAATGAGAGCGAGGATTTAAATTGTAAATGTTCTCGAATGTGTGAGAACATGAGAGGAGTTGAGAGATCTAGAGTAAGTTAGATCTCATGAAGATTGAGAATCCTAAGATATGAGTTGAATGTGTAATTTGTGGATCTGAGAGGATCCTTAAGTAGTTGGATTATACTGTGGGTTTTGACCATTAAGGTCATCAATTTGGTATCATAGCAGGTGGGTCGATACAGAGGATTCGAGTGCAATTGGTGCAGAGACATGGTATAGAAACAATCTCTTACTTTGAGAAAAGATCAGATAGGGAGATGCAAAATAATATTGCAGGAAGAGATATTGTACAAAGGCATGCACATAGGAGCTCAGATTTGTGAAATTTGAAGGAACAGGGAAGCTCAGATTCAGTGAAATATGACAAGACAGAGTAGTTAAATTGATTCAATTGAATGAATCAAAGAGGGGTCAAGATCATGAAGAGATCTTGAAGAAAGATTTGATGTGTTTTAAAATAACTCTGGTTTTGAGATTTTTGTTTGTAGGTTGAAGTAGACTAAGGAGATTTGGTAGCAACCATGACAGCTAGGAGAGTTGTAGCAAAGAACCATTGATGTTCTTGAATGCAGGAAGAGAACATGTGAGCTCTTGAATAAAGGAAGCAGTGGCAAAAGAACCTTGATAGATCCAACATAGATTGGACTAAGGAGAACAAGTGAGTGTTCTCAAAGGGAAGTGGAAACTAAAGAGCCCAGAGGAGTAGAGGTTCTCAAGAGGTTCTAGGAGAAAGAACCATATGTACCAAGAGATCAAGCTCAATGGAGATAGCTTGAGGAGGTATGGTGCAACAAGTATGGAGACTTGCTAAAAGAAGAGGCTTGAATGTAGTCCACAAGTGAACAAGATGAAGTTCACAAAGGAAATGGAGACAATGACTACTGATGGTCATTGCAGAGGTTCAGAGGAAAGCCACAATAGAAAAAGGAAAGATTCCAAAGCAGATGGCATAAGGAAGAGGATGAGTCAAGATGAGATTGACAGAGAAATGGTTGAGTGAAAGATCCAACTCAGTTATATGGAACAATTGCTGCAAAGAAATGTGAAAGAGAACCAGAGACATGGATGGGGTATGAAAAAGAAGGTCAAATGGCCAGTAATGCAGTTATTTGAAGAGAAGATGAGGAAAGGCTTGGAAGAATTGAAGCATAGGTTAAATGATTCGATGTAGAAGGAGAAACTCAAAGGATTTGAGTTTAGATTCAATCTATTGACAGAAGGAGGAGTTCACTATTGTGAACCAGAGTAGGGAGATATCCTTGGAGAGGATAATGAAGAGGATGAGAGACTTGTAGGAAGTATCATGAGCTCTTTGGAGAGTTTAGATCAACATATGGATATGCTGACAGAGGAGTCAAGTAAGGCTGAAAAGCCTAATGTTTTTAAGACTGACAATTTGTGTGTGTTTGCAGGTTTAGCGGGTGATGAATCACTTGAAGCTGTCAACATTAAGAAGGAAGAAAAAGAAATGTATAAAAACGTTTCAAGTAGATAGGATCAAAATTACATTCTGATGGGGGATGAGGCAAGAGTGTCTCAAGAAGATAGCCAAGAAGGAGGAATGCATACACATTTTTTTAATGAAATTGCTGACAGATAGTCAAAAGTAATTGTTGTTGCAAAAAACATAGATGAGTTGGGTCATCGAGATAGCCAAAAGAAAACTGAGGAAAAGCATTCTAATGCAATGCTTTCAAGGTGGAATGAAGAGATAGAGCTACTGGAAAGATTGTTGATATAACTTGAGTCAGAAAGGGAAAGTACAACTAGAGAGGAAACATGTTCAGAATTGCCTAGCACTGAAGGAGGTGCTTATTGCATCTAAGGAGGTAAAAGTAAATTTTAATTTTCAATTTAATTTGGAAATTGCAGGCCTTTCAGAAGAAAATGAACATGGTATGGAAGTAGCATCAATACTATTTCCTAAGGATGAAATTAGACCTCAATTGATGAATTTTGAGGATGAATTGAAGTTATTAGAGGAATGGTTGACTAAGTCCTCTTACATTTATTATATCTAACTACCCATTTATTATATCCAACTA